>KK900155.1:0-10926 GCA_000696445.1 Aquilaria agallochum
ATTTTAAGAAGCTAGTTTTTATATTATATGTTTTAGGTAATTTTATATATGGTGTTAGTAATATGTATGGGGTTAGTTATAAAAAAAATTTTATGTACTAATGGTTAGTTCCATTTGTACAACAGCATGTTACTATATATGTGGTTAATATAAAAAACTGTTAGTTCAATAATGTTAGAGTAATATTGTTATCACTTCAATAATGTTAGTGTAAGCAGCACAAGTTACAACAATAATGTTACGTCAGTAATGTAAGCATAATCAGCTAATGCTAGTTTAATAATTTAATTTTATAATTAAGTCTATATCAAATAATTGGCAATTTTAAAAAGTGTTACTGCACAAATGGTATTGAAATGATGGCAATTTCAAAATTAATGAGGTTGCTAAAATAATGAAATTTAATATGTAAATGTTAGTGTAGTAATGGTCATTTATAAATAAAAGACTATGACGTAATGGCAATTTAGTATTACATATATATGTAATAAACATGTTAAACTTTAATTTTAGGATGGTTCGCCCCAGACACTCTGGCTTGGGCAAAGGCCCGGCCAAGGACATACATGATCTTCGACGTGGTCGGGGTCGACGACAGCCTGATGTGACACCTACACAGGTGTCACAGACTGAAACTCAGACTCAAACCCAGCTCCCAGATACCCACGCTCTGACACCGGTGCCACCGACCCAACCACAGACCCAACTGCCACATACTCCGGTGCCACAACCTTATATGCCGCAGACGTTTGGCACATTGAGCTCCGCATTTCAGCAGTTTCGAGACACGCAGACTAATCTGTATTACTCGGATATGAGCGAAATATCCGGGTCATTTCAGTACCAGCATACAGGGATCGGGCAGCCCACATTCAATTTCGATCCTAATGCATTCCTTGATCTAGATGAGCTCGGTATATCCACTCAGCCTCCACCTGGCCTACAGCAGCAGCCGCCTCAGCAGGGCCCGACCACTGGCGGCCCATCGGTCGCACTTGATGTGCAGCCAGCTGACGGGGCCCCATTACCTAGAGGGCGAGGCCCACGGGTAATTGACTTACCACCACCTCCACCTCCGCAGGACCGTCCGCTCATCGTCCCTCGAGAGTAAGTATTACTGACTCTTAAGTCATTAATTGTGATATAATTATACGTTGTTCTTAGTTGCATCAGTTTATATATATATTTTACTATAATCATTATTTGTTACAGCTTACTCACTGATGACTCCGTTCGTTCCACCATAGCCTTTATTCATGTGAGGTTGTGGGACGAAAGTTCTATAGCTTGGTCACATGCATCTCGAGCTGCACGAGAGGAGCACATGACCACGTTAGAGGTAATTGGTTGTTATACATTTTTAAACAATACTTTATATATGGAAGAATTCATAATTTTTTTTCTTCTTTGTGAAATTGCAGAACTATTATAGATGGGACCCTAGAGACTTCGGCGCCATCCGCCGAATTGTGTTCGACTACTGTTCGCGGTCCGTGCGGAATCGGGTCTATCATTGGAGGTCCGTTGCGATTCAGAAGATCCCCGCCTTCTTCGACAACCTTGACTACAATTTGCTGCGGCCACATGTTCCACCCTGCTACAGTCAGCAGATGTGGAATCAGTTGTGTGACCACTGGGAGTAGGAGCGATGGAAGAAGCTATCAGAGGTTGGTTCCCATGCCAAGCACATAGCAGATAGCTCAGGCCTTGTTCCGAAGCACACGATGGGCTCCATCCTAGGCGAGATGCACTGGGATCGTATGGTACCAACTTGGACCTTCCATACATTCTAAATTTTGTATGATTTATTAATTAATTAAATTTTTAATGATATCTAAAATTGTGCAGACAAAAGCAAATGATGGAGTTGAGCCATCATTTGATGAGTGGTGGTCTCATACTCATAGACAGAAGAAGACCGGTCAGCCCATCAATTTGATTTCATAGCAGCTGCAAGTAATAAATGTTCATTTACCACTACAAACATTGTTTTAAAAATATAATATTTGTCTTACTAACTCTAATTTCTTTTTCTTGTAGGATGGATATGTCCAGCGGATTCAACAAAAATACCAAAATCCGGCTGACCGCCCGCAGTTCGATCCAGAGGTCTGGAGTGAGGTGCGAGGCCCACCAAAAAAGGGTCGACTACCAGGTGTTCCGCGCCGACTCTCTGATCCCCAGACATTTGGACCAAATCGGGTACTTTTCATTCGTATTTAACTTTATTAATTATTTTTATTACTTTTACGTTGCTAATTGCTACTTACAAAATTTTTTAGGCTCCACGTGCTAATTCGGAGGAGATTGCTCAGCTGAGGGCTGAGAACACCCAGTTACGGGCAGATGTTCGCACTCAGGTTCAGCGAGAGACCGAGGCTGCAATGAGCGCCATGCTTAACAGTTTGATCCAGCAGGGGATTATACCTGCATCGGCGCTCTCAGACGACCTACGGACCAGATCCTCCACTCAGCCTCCTGCCGACGATCGTAGCCAGCGAGATGACGATGATCAGCCCAACACTGCATCTCATTGATTTTATATTAGATCTCCTTCAGTTCTTTGTAATTAACTCTTTCCTGTAAAAATTGATTACTTTTATGTATAGTAATTTTATTGATTACTTTGATCAATTGTTATATAATAATAATAATAATAATAATAATAATAATAATACTAATAATTTGTGTTTTATTATTATTATTATTATTATTATTATTATTATTATTATTATTATTATTATTAATGCAATATAATATGTTTTTATTTTGTGTATAAATTAATTTACTAAAATCTTTAAATTGTCACAAAATCGTAGGAACAATATTACTGACAGAAAACCGTAGGATATAGAAAAGTCACAAAACCGTAGGACAAAAAGGTCACAAAACCGTCGGAATTAATGCATCTCAAAAGCGTCGGATATAATGGGGACCATATGCGTCATAAAAGCGTAGGAATTAATGCATCTCAAAAGCGTCGGATATAATGGGGACCACAGGTGTCAAAAAAGCGTAGGAATTAATGCATCTCAAAAGCGTCAGATATAATGGCGTCATAAAAGCGTAGGACAATTTTACGTTTATTCGACGGTTTTTATTTCCGACACTACTTTTTCCTACGGTTTTGTCCGATGATTTTAATTGTAGGAAATGACTATTTCCTATGGTTTCCCTACATTTTTTCTTGACTCAAATACCTTGTTTTCTTGTAGTGATTATATAAAACAACATTATTCTTAACCCCATTTTGTAACTAGGTGTAAGCCAAAAGCCACCTTGAATGGTCCATGGTGTTCAAAGGAGTGAATTATTAGGAGGAATTTCTTAGGAGGATAAATAGACATGAACAAAAGGCCCTTCACTATTAGTCATAATTTAGATGATGAAGTAGATCAAAATATGTTGGATGAAATACTTAGTCAATGAAACCATTACCAGCAAAAGATGCTCCTAGGGATGAAGTGAACCAAGTTCTTAGATGTTTGGGCTTGGATTTATAATTATGCAAAAAAATGGAAAGGCAAAATTAGGCAACAAACTCTAAGAAGGATCTAGAGGAAAATCCAAATAAAGACCGATTAGAAAGGGCGAATCATAAGTATCTGGGCTTTTTCTATAGGCCCTTGATTGGGCCTGATTCTAATGACACAGAGGCCATATAAATTCTAACACGAACTCCTTTAGATGCATTAAGTAATTCCTTTGTGGGCTCATATGGGTTGGATAAAAATCAAGGCCAATCTCAGTAGGCCAATCAACTTAAAAGATTCTGCCTTCCTTTGAAATATGCTTGGTTAGCTAAGCAATATGCCCAGATCACTTAAATGTTCATGCCTTCTTCTAAATTAAAGCCTAAAAGGTGTAAACACATTATCAAAGCACACCAGACTAGGATACGGTTTTTGTCTTGGATCCTATCAATCCATTGTATGAATAAAAAAGTTCTTTTTTGATTGTCGAATTAAAGAGCAAAGGTGTCCTAAGGGCTAAACAGAGGAACTTATTTGTCAAGATCTTTTTTTTACTTTAGCTGGCTATGGAAGAAGAGAAGATTAATGCCATGCATAGGCCAGAGAAAAAAAAAAATAGAGTAGGTCTAATCCTCTAGTCTAAGGGAGAAAAGTCTAGGAAAAGGTCTAAATTGCTTCTTGAATTTATTTAGAATAATTTTTCTAACTTCAATATGGCCTTTGAAATGTTTGCATCATATGAGGAAGAACATTTGCAATAGATGAGGATTAACCTCCTAACTAAGATAGAGTATGGTAGTAGACCACCTAATGTTCATAGGCAATTTTTCAGGTTTGAATCTCATCAAAGACTAGACACCAATAAGGATTATGTGCTTTGATTATTATGCGTAGGTCATCCTATAATAGTTAATCAGCTAAAGAACTTGGTAAAAGAATAGTTGGGCAACACATTTGTATCTAGGAAACCAAAATGAATGGAATTTCAACAACTACTGACCTGGCTTTTTTTAGGTTTTAGTAGTTTGGTTTTTGTGGATGCAATAGGATATAGTGGGGGGCTTTGGTTAGGTTGGGAGCCTGAAATATAGTTCTCTGTACTATACAAAGATCCCTATTTGAATATAAAGGAGGTAAACATATTGTTATGGTATTTTGGTTATGTTGATAGTCATTCGGCCATCCAATACTATTGTAGTACTTAGGAGATTGTGTTGGCAATTCTCAAGTAATTTGATGGACTTCTAGCTTTGATTTGAGATTTTAATCAAGTCCAATCCTTGCTAGGAAAAAAATAGGCTGAAATTCTCATACAGTCTTGGGTGCTAAATAGCTTCAGCCTTTTGTTTATGATCTACAGTTAATTCGGCCTCAAGAAATGAACCAGCATATTCTTGGTCAAAATTTCAGGAAGGGGAAGAGGCAATCTATGTGGTGCTTGATAAGGCATTTTACAATGAGGAATGACTACAATTAGTGCCGCCAATAAAGGTAGTGAACTTGGCCATTCAATGCTCAGTTCATGCGTGCCCTCTTGTTATTGGACTCATCTCTTTCTTTTGCATTTTGTCTCCATCCTAGATGTATCAAGGCATTTTGGCTGAGATATCCAAAGTAGGCTGAAATCATTAAATCTATTTGGTCAACTCTATTTACAGGTTCAAAGATGTTCTAGGTGGCTTACAAATGTTCTCTGATGGTCCCTATACTACGATATTGGAATAAATCAAATGTGCCAACTTATGTAGTTGCGGAAAGAGCAAAGCTCCCCAAACATTTGGGGTAATCACCAATCTCCACCTTGAGGAAAGAATATATTTTTTTCCTTGTGGATAAAGAAAACATGTGGGCTTAAAAGTTATGTATCACGTAGCTTGAATTTGGAAATAAAAATATTATAATTTTTCATTTGAAGCAAATGAATTAGAGCAATGATTCATGAGTGTGGCCTAATGAAGAAATTAGAGGACATATCAGATCATTTTTTTATCAACCTTTACTCTAGCTCGATTATCCATGGGGAAGAGGTCCAAAATATTTTCTGCTCATCCATCTTGAGGAAATTGTTAGCTCAATAATGTGCGAGCCTTTCAGATTCACTCACCAAAGAGGAAATTGAGTAGGCAGCTTTTAATCAGGGGAACTTGAAAGTATTAGGATTAAATGGCAGTCTTTCTATTGTTATCAAGAAATACTAGAATATCATGGTTGAACTAGTGCTGAAGCAGTCAAATTTTCATTGACGACTGATTCTTTTTATGCCAGATAAATCTTACCTACATTACTTTCATTCCTAAACTTTTGTAGACTCAGGCGATAGAGGACTTAAGGCCAATGAGCCTATGTGATACACTTTATAAAATTATAGCCAAGACATTGGTTAATTGGGTGAAGCCAATTCTTTGCAACATGGTTTTTGAATTCCAAAATGCCCTTATACATGATAGAAATATTTAGGACAATATTGTAGTAGCCTAAGAAATCCTCCATGTTGTTAAGCACACGAGCCTGTAAGGCAGGCCTTAAGGCATAAGTAGTTCTCAAACTTAACATCAAAAAAGTTCAGTGGTCATTTATTAAGAAACTTCTAGCTGCTATGATCTTTTGAGTCAACTAGGTTCATCTGATTAGATAATGTATACCTATTGTGTCTTATTCGGTCTAGGTTAATGGTTGTACCATAGATTGGTTTAACATGAAGGAAGGTCCAAGAGGCCCTTTTCTTCATATCTACAAATGTTAGGTTACTTCCTAGCCTTACCGCAAATAAAATCGGGCCCACCATAATTCACTTATATTTTATAGATGATTTTCTTATATTCATCCATCCATCCATCCATCTAAAGAAGCAGTTCAAGTCCTTTAGAATACCCATTCTATCAGCATCTTCTTATAACTGTTGCATATCACTTTTTAGTAGATAAGATTAAATCTCAGTTAAGCATTGCCAAACAAAGTGTGCTCAAATAGTTCCAGAAGGCTTGCTTTGATTCAACCTACTTTAAATTCAATCCCATACTATATCATATCTATATTCAAAGTTCATATTACACTCTCAGATTTAGTCTCTAAATCTTTCATCTCCTATTGGTGTTGTAGATCTTAAGAAGACAAAGAAGTCCATAAAAAACCAAAAGTAATTCTAATGTCAAAGTATGGCTCCTTGCACTCAATCTGGATTAAGAGTAATAGTGTGGCATATCCAATTTAGATAAGTTTGCCATATGGGAGATCAGTGTTTAGTGTATCTTTCTAGTGGGAGATTGACACTAGCAAAATTATCTTGGTCTGGGAGGACTAGTGGATCCCAAATGTATCCCCTGACCAATTAAGATCATTAGTACCTAGGCATAGTGTATTTGACAGGCTTTGAGTGGTGGATTTTGGACTAGAACATTACACTTCTTAATCAAAATTTTCTAAAGGACATATAGCAAAAAATTGTTTCTATTGCCCCATCTTCCTTAACTGAGAGGGATGATGTGATTTTTTAGCAATAGAATTCTTGTGGCACATATACCACAAAACATGGTTACTCTCAATTAGTAGCTCAAAGTACATCTCATTCTTTCCACACAATAGGGGAACTTATTGGTTCTCCTCTAAACCCAGATTTCTCTAGAATAATGAAATGCATATGGTGATTGCAAATGCAGCCAAAGTACAAGGTCTTTTTGTGGAATTATATGGTAAATGCCCTTCCTATGAGCAGTAATTTAGTTGCTCACTATGGGCTTCAAATTACCTGTACCAGTGATGTGATACAAAGGAGAAAATTACTCATCATCTTTTCTAGGATTGCTCAAGTACTGTCGACAGATGGGGTTTGTTCTGCTTGCCCCCTTCTTAGACCACTGATTTGTCATCTGAGACCTAGTTGTCATCATTTCTAGTTTTCCACAACAAATGGACCCTTAAATGGATAAGTTTTTTAGTCTCTACAGTCCACATTATTTGGCTTGGAAAAAAGGAGTGTATATTTCATAATGCACCATTCGATTGTTCTTGACAACTAGGAAAAAAGCTCTTATTGAATAATTTGTGAATGCTAGAGACTTCCTATCAGCTCAGAGAGAGTTATCAACTACCTCTCCCAATAAATTATTGTTGTATTTGGGGAACTAGAAAACTGTTGGCTTCTGTTCACAATATGGTAGGTTGGGTCACGGATAGAGCTTGGTGTAGATTGTTAGAACATGGAGTGGCTCCTTGATTATGCATGGGCTTAGATCCCCCTCATTATTATTAGCAAGGGAATATGTTGCCTCACTCCTTGACATTGGAAGAAGAATACATAGCTATCTTGGTGGCAATTCACACAGTGACAACTTTCTCTCTAAAATATATATATTACAATCTTTTCAAATTACCCACAAGTATTGGATGTTCTTCAAAATCAAGGGTCGCCATACAAGGCTTGATAAGTATCATCGAATAGCTTGTTTTTATGATGGAGAAGTTTGATCATTGTTTATTAGTAATAGACAAGCTCAATCGGTAAAAAGGTATTGATACATCTTGAAAAAGGTAACTAGATATACATTTATCTCTTCTTGCACTACGAACATTATTAGATATTGAACTGACTTGAATATTGGAGGTCTTGTCCTGGAAACATATCCTGGAACCTTATACATTGTGTAGATTTTCTGGTATTCCAAGTCATCCTTTGATCATCTGCCATTAATTTGGCTATCAAATTGGATCTAACTAATCCTCCAATTTATGGAGATTGTCCAATCTAAATATTGCCCGTACTGACCCGGTGCAAATAATAAAGTTTAAACGTTTCAATCTGACTGCCTAACATTTTGTTGCATTGCTAATGGATCAAAATACATATATACAAAATATCTATCATTATTTGTTGAGGAAAGCACAAAAAGTCACATCACATTTTAGGGTTGTTTCCGATAACAACTACGTTGAAGGTGCCGATGGGCAAAGGCAAACTAGTATTCTTAAACTACCAAGTGGATGTTTTGTGAGTATATATTCCCTTTCGTTATGACACAAATTTTATCAATAATTAGTCCAATACTGAAATATTATATAGTGGATGACTAATGTAATCCCATTCACCAAACCCAATAATGGTAAATAATACATTCGCAACTTTTCCATTAAGTAGCTTATTCTAAGATGCTAAACAATATACTATAGCAAAAAATTTGCTAAACGACAATGAAGGAAGGATTAATAAGGAAATCACAATTTCCCCCTAATTTCATAAATTTATCTCTGCCTTCTAATATTTTATATTGTTAATCAATAGAAAACAAAAAAAAATTAAGTCTCAAGTTTTTCAATAAAAGAATGATTAATATTTCTTTTCATTCAATATCAATGGCATTCAATAGCTCTAAGCAGGTTTCTCAATTCACAAGAATTCATTGCTTAAGGATGAAATTACTATCATCCACTACGTATAGATCTTGTCATTAAATAACTGATAATTCAAACCATCAATATGTGTCAAATAATGACTAATGTCTCGTTTGAGAACAATTTTTGTGCATTAGAGTTTTAGATAATTAATTCATTTAATGGTTGGAATAAAAACGTTGAAGCTAAAAGTCAAACACCCTGTTTGATATTAGTGTTAAAGTTTTGGAAAAGTTATCTAAGGATAGCTTTTAACTTTTAGCTTCAATATTTTTATCTCAATTGTTAAATAAATTATTCAAAATTTTAACGCTGATGACAAAAGCTGTTCCCAAATATGGTAAAAAACTACAATTGGATAGTTTTTTCAAAACTTTAACACCAATCACTGACGTTAATACCAAACAGAGCATAAATAATTTAAATTGATCAACACATAGTTGGAAAATGAAAATTAAGATTTATTATTTTTTATCCACTTTATTCACTGAAATTTTCCTTGTTATTAATTGATCGTTGACTGACCGTTTTAGCAAAATAAGGAGGAAACAGGAATTCATAAAACTATGATGGCAAAGTGTAATTTCAACATACAACTTGGAGTTCACCCCATGAAGAATCAATTTTGACTTATTTGGTCTGTATTAGTTCTTAAAAGTTGCAAGATTAGACATACTATTCCAAGGAATTCAGTTAATAGCATTCTAATGTACAACACAAATTTCAAGACTTGATTTGTAAATTAACATAATTCATTGTCTTATACTGCCTCTTTTGGTTGATGTACTCCGCTGGTTGGGAACTTGGAATCTAATGTTAATGGTTCGCCTATTGGTAGACCGGGGCGAGGAGATATAAGGGGCCATTATCTTTGAAACTGTTGGCCTGTTGGGCTCGAACATGACTTTGTTCTTAGCAGTTCGTGAAGCACTTCATATGGTAAATTTGGTGTTCTAGAGTGACTCAAGGAATATAATATCTTGGACTCGGGATAAGGAAGGAAAGCGTGGCATTTATGCAACATTTTGGCAGAAATCAACGTTCTATTTTCCACTTTTGGTGCGTTCACTATGCATATTCATAGAGGCTTTCAGTTTTACTTCAGCCTAAGCTTTTAACTATATATTAAAGATATTTTAATTAAACGACACTATGATGATTTTTATGAATTTTTAATTAAACGTACTAGAAAAAAAACAAGAGAGAAAGTTAACCTAAATTAAAACGCACTAAAAATCAAGTTTCTAATTTAAATTTTAACATAAATCGAAACAAATACTGAATCATCTGAACAATTTAGGCCTATGCAGCAGTAACCCAAGGAAACTTGGTTGGTATACCCAAATGTAGAATAAAATCTAAATAGCATGATTTGAAGTCACCTGAGCTAAAAGACGCAACTTGAAATAACCTTTATTGAATGCAACCTGAAGCTGAAATTCACTCAAACTAAGCCTATCCTAAATCTGAATTCATGAAAATTTGATAAAATCAAAATCTGAATAATTTGACCCAAACTTGAGGTCGTAAGCTGTAGAATATTTTCTTATGTTGCACTAATCATTTTTGAGAAATTGATAGGTCATACGAAAATGGAATATACACTGCACAAAACATCCACTTGATGTTTGATAGATCTAATTTGTCGATTAGCATCTTCATCGCAGTTGGTTATCAGTAAATGATCCTGAAAAATGAGATGCTTTTTTGCACTTTCCTCGACAAATAAAGGCACAATATTTCAAAACTATTCTAATGCATTAGATACGCAACAAAATGTAAGCTAGTCAAACTGATACCTTAAACCTTTATTATTTGTAATGGTTTTTCTTATTAATCAGAATAAGGGAACATAAAGTATCAAGAAATAGTAGTGGTAGCTATTTGATGGGCAAGTAGCACTTTCTACTAGGGTACCACGAGGATCTAACAACGATTCTTGCTAATAGACAAAGAGCTGGAGAGCACATGCAAAACCTGTGAACAGTCTATAAGCATAGTAATTGCTCATGTTCCCTGGGAACCTGCAAATGAAGCTGCTGCATAAATGACATTGAGCTCAGCCGCT
>KK900155.1:11082-58622 GCA_000696445.1 Aquilaria agallochum
CATTAGCCATAGACATCTGAACACAAATGTCATCCCTTCTATAAATTAAAGAAGTAACATGAAATTGAGCATTTCTAAAAGTGCATTTGTTGCAGCCAATCCAAATTTAGGCCTATGCAGCAGTAACCCAAGGAAACTTGGTTGGTATACCCAAATGTAGAATAAAATCTGAATAGCATGATTTGAAGTCACCTGAGCTAAAAGATGCGACTTGAAATAACCTTTATTGAATGCAACCTGAAGCTGAAATTCACTCAAACTAAGCCTATCCTAAATCTGAATTCATGAAAATTTGATAAAATCAAAATCTGAATAATTTGACCCAAACTTGAGGTCGTAAGCTGTAGAATATTTTCTTATGTTGCACTAATCATTTTTGAGAAATTGATAGGTCATACGAAAATGGAATATACACTGCACAAAACATCCACTTGATGTTTGATAGATCTAATTTTTCAATTAGCATCTTCATCGTAGTTGGTTATCAGTAAATGATCCTGAAAAATGAGATGCTTTTTTGCACTTTCCTCGACAAATAAAGGCACAATATTTCAAAACTATTCTAATGCATTAGATACGCAACAAAATGTAAGCTAGTCAAACTGATACCTTAAACCTTTATTATTTGTAATGGTTTTTCTTATTAATCAGAATAAGGGAACATAAAGTACCAAGAAATAGTAGTGGTAGCTATTTGATGGGCAAGTAGCACTTTCTACTAGGGTACCACAAGGATCTAACAATGATTCTTGCTAATAGACAAAGAGCTGGAGAGCACATGCAAAACCTGTGAACAGTCTATAAGCATAGTAATTGCTCATGTTCCCTGGGAACCTGCAAATGAAGCTGCTGCATAAATGACATTGAGCTCAGCCGCTAGTACAAATTCACAACATGGAATGAGAATACTATGACTACTTTTGAAGAAGTGTTGAAGCCTAACCAAATCCACCAAATCCAAGTGGCACACTCATTCCGGAATTAATACACTAGGCCTTATATGTTGCAAAAATTNAGCTAAAAGACGCAACTTGAAATAACCTTTATTGAATGCAACCTGAAGCTGAAATTCACTCAAACTAAGCCTATCCTAAATCTGAATTCATGAAAATTTGATAAAATCTAAATCTGAATAATATGACCCAAACTTGAGGTCGTAAGCTGTAGAATATTTTCTTATGTTGCACTAATCATTTTTGAGAAATTGATAGGTCATACGAAAATGGAATATACACTGCACAAAACATCCACTTGATGTTTGATAGATCTAATTTGTCGATTAGCATCTTCATCGCAGTTGGTTATCAGTAAATGATCCTGAAAAATGAGATGCTTTTTTGCACTTTCCTCGACAAATAAAGGCACAATATTTCAAAACTATTCTAATGCATTAGATACGCAACAAAATGTAAGCTAGTCAAACTGATACCTTAAACCTTTATCATTTGTAATGGTTTTTCTTGTTAATCAGAATAAGGGAACATAAAGTATCAAGAAATAGTAGTGGTAGCTATTTGATGGGCAAGTAGCACTTTCTACTAGGGTACCACGAGGATCTAACAATGATTCTTGCTAATAGACAAAGAGCTGGAGAGCACATGCAAAACCTGTGAACAGTTTATAAGCATAGTAATTGTTCATGTTCCCTGGGAACCTGCAAATGAAGCTGCTGCATAAATGACATTGAGCTCAGCCGCTGGTGCAAATTCACAACATGGAATGAGAATACTATGACTACTTTTGAAGAAGTGTTGAAGCCTAACCAAATCCACCAAATCCAAGTGGCACACTCATTCTGGAATTAATACATTAGGCCCTATATGTTACAAAAATTTCTGAATGTAACAACCCAACCTTATTCTGTTAAATCCCCAATAGTGACACAAAGTGGGTAAGGAATCAAAAGGAAAATGAGAGTATCTCTATTGCTAGCCATTAGCCATAGACATCTGAACACAAATGTCATCCCTTCTATAAATTAAAGAAGTAACATGAAATTGAGCATTTCTAAAAGTGCATTTGTTGCAGCCAATCCAAATTTAGGCCTATGCAGCAGTAACCCAAGGAAACTTGGTTGGTATACCCAAATGTAGAATAAAATCTGAATAGCATGATTTGAAGTCACCTGAGCTAAAAGACGCAACTTGAAANCCTGGGAACCTGCAAATGAAGCTGCTGCATAAATGACATTGAGCTCAGCCGCTAGTACAAATTCACAACATGGAATGAGAATACTATGACTACTTTTGAAGAAGTGTTGAAGCCTAACCAAATCCACCAAATCCAAGTGGCACACTCATTCCGGAATTAATACACTAGGCCTTATATGTTGCAAAAATTTCTGAATGTAACAACCCAACCTTATTCTGATTAAATCCCCAATAGTGACACAAAGTGGGTAAGGAATCAGAAGGAAAATGAGAGTATCTCTATTGCTAGTCATTAACCATAGACATCTGAACACAAATGTCATCCCTTTTATAAATTAAAGAAGTAACATGAAATTGAGCATTTCTAAAAGTGCATTTGTTGCAGCCAATCCAAATAATCCCAAAAGTTGCTACTAGAAAGTGAAGCCATTCCTCAAAGGATGTAGATAAAGGAAATGATGGCTGAGTGCAAAAGTTTCTCCAAACTTCTTTCAAACCCATGCATTCCCAAAAGAGAAGAAACATAGTTTCTGGCACAGAATGACATTGAGGGTGGTGTGAATTTGCAAAGCTATCATGCATGGCAAGATTAGCCTTTATCGGTAGAGCTTTAGAAAGACACCTCTATGAAAAGATCTTATATTTCTGAGGAATTTTATAAGCCCATACAACCTTAACGATAGATGAAAAATCCGGATGGGGTGAATCACAAATAGAGTTTCCCGTGGGGAATAAGAGAATTGCTGATCGCCTTCACTCCTTGACATTGGAAGAAGAATATGTAGCTATCTTGATGGCAATTAATGTCATGCCCAACTTAGCCCCTGGCCCATTCGGGCCCAATTACTTAACCATGCAGTGGAATTCCATACAGGGGCATTTATTCCTTATCAAACATATGGGCATGTTCCCAGGATATTACTAGTACTAGCTCATTAATTATTTACTTAAAGGATTATATTGTGCTATCAGAAACAAGCTAGTACTTATGTGGAACTTGTGTGTTCATTACATGCTCATCAGCAAACATAGCCAAGAACATGCATGGCAACCAAAACACCAGATTCAAGTTTTGGAAAAATTGTTTATAATGCATACATCTTGCATACTCGTATATGTCTTGGCAACCCACTATTGCACATAAACACATACATATAAGGCTGAGACATACATGATTCCATATTTCAAACGTGGCTTATAACACATGATCACGCACATCTATCAACTTTTTCCTTAGGCCCAAAGATGATTATCAACTAGAATGTCCAAGAGTTCACATCTATGCCATAGACATACAACATGGCCGAATATACTTAGATTCGATTTTAGCATGCCATTTAACGTAAGTACCCTAAAGGGGTCCATAAACACTTAACATCACAAATTTGGTTTTTAAAATAACCAAAATACATAGCAAATGCTTATACATGACAAATTACACATAGAACATATTCCACCTTAGAGACTTTGTTCTCATCATCTAGACTCCAAGTCCTACATATAAAGTCAACACTTATTAGCTTGTTATATAAGCAACCCATAACACTTAGAATACTTAGAATATTGAGCAAATACCACACATATGCATAATACCTTTACCATAGAAAGAGTATAAAATATTCTTGATCTTAATGCCTTTCAAGTATTCCTTTTTCTACATAAAGTAGAGAAAGGCAGGTGAGTACAACTTAGTAAGGATTCCGTATGGCTCCCAGAGCCTAACATAGCACAAGTAAACTTAGAAAAATATGCTTCAAGCTCCTGCAAAGAAAACACTAAGACAAAGAAAAACAGATACATGCATATAACAATAATAATGAAAATCGGGGGTTAGCATGCACATCCAGACATAGAAGCACACAAACACACACACCGCTTAACACCTTATTCCCCTGACGGGCAGAGCAAGCATGATCCATATTTCTCATTTCTTAGGTTAATTATTTTATTAATTCATTTTAAAATCTGAGCTCTTTATGCTTGGGAATTGAGTTGGCCGACTTAATTCCTAGCTGTAATGCTTTCATGGAGCTAGCTAGCACAGAGTTGCCTAAGCAACAAAACATAGCCCTTTGTAGCCTTCTTAGGATCACATGGCATCTAATATCCATTACCCAAGGGCCTGAATACTTAAAGAGTATAAGAATCCTTACCAAAACCGTTAGCAACTTTTGTTTCCCGAAAGCTTTAAAAGTTTAGCTCTTTGTTTTTTCTTGCTTGTTGTAACTAGAACTTGTGTTCTAGCTTAAAATCCTACAAGGCCAAAAAGTTAGCAAGTCATATTTTTTCTTGACACAACTTAAAAACATGGGAAATACCAAGAACACTTGGTAGAATACACAATATCTCAACCAAAGGAGGTATGGCCGAATCCTTCGGCTTGATTTCCTTAAAGCTCCCGCTCATCTTTTCTTGAATCCACCACTTGATTCCTGGGCTTGGAAGGCCTTAGAAGCTTATGTGTATCAAGAACACAAGCTTCAAACATGAGAATGCCAAGAACAAGACTTGACTGAAACTCCTCTTGGTTGATGGTTTCCAAAAACGTCTTTTTCTTTCAATCTACTTCTTGATTCTTACTTGAGTTGTTCTTAAGAGTCTGTAGACACCAAGAACACTTGGTAAAAGCTCAAGGATGCTTAAGAATGAGTCTTGGCCGAATTTAGAAGGAAGAAGAATTTGGAAGAGTGTTTGAGAGCAAATGTAGAGAGAGATTGAAGAGAAAGAGTGAAATGTGTTGAATGAAATTTGGAGGAGTGAATGGGAGTGTATTTTGGGTAGTATGGACAAAATTTTAGGGGAGAGAATGAAGGAGATCATGTGATTCACATGAGGGTGAGTGGGAGACAAAATGAAAGATAAATTGGAAGAGTTTGGTGAAAGTTGAGTGAATTTGTCAAAAGTAGGGGACAAGTAGGTGGAGGAAGGAATCCTAAGTGATGAGTTGGAGGGGAGATCGATTAAAATAATGGGGAATGAAGGGAGGTGGCAGCCATGGCATCCAATGCCTTTAAAATTGGCTAATCCCCCCCTTTAGTCCATCAATTTCTTGCATATGGGTAATTGAGCCCAGCCACCAAAAGTCTCTTTTGTCCAATTGAGTTCCTCACCTTAAATTTTTATCATTTTACTTGGCCTAAGCTAAGTTTAAATTCTGAGAGTGTCCAACACTCATCGTACTCCCCGGTCCCACTTAATTTAGTATCTCCCAAACTCAATAAGTTTAATTCCAATTTAAGAAAAATTCTTAAGCCCTAAATTCTTATAACCCGAGACTTAGTTACTTAGGATTTTGCGGGTATTACAATTAACACAGTGATGACTTTCTCTCTAAAATATATATATTACAATCCCTTCAGATCACTCACAAGTATTGGATGTTCTTTGAAATCAAGGGGTCACCATACAGGGCTTGGTAAGTATCATTGAATAGCTTGTTTTTATGATGGAGAAGTTTGATCGTTGTTTATTAGTAATAGACAAGCCAATCAGTAAAAAGGTATTGATACATCTTGAAAAAGGTAACTAGACATACATTTACCTCTTCTTGCACTATGAACATTATTAGATACTGAACTGATTTGAATATTGGAGGTCTTGTCCTGGAAACACATCCCGGAAGATTATACATTGTGCAGATTTTCTGGTATTCCAAGTCATCCTTTGATCATCTGCCATTAACTTGGCTATCAAATTGGATCTAACTAATCCTCCAATTTATGGAGATTGTCCAACATAAATATTGCCCGTACTGACCCGTTGCAAATAATAAAGTTTAAACGTTTCAGTCTGACTGCCTAACATTTTGTTGCGTTGCTAATGGATTAAAATACATATATACGAAATATCTGTCATTATTTGTTGAGGAAAGCACAAAAAGTCACATCACGTTTTAGGGTTGTTTCCGATAACAACTACGTTGAAGGTGCCGATGGGCAAACTAGTATTCTTAAACTACCAAGTGGATGTTTTGTGAGTATATATTCCATTTCGTTATGACACAAATTTCTTATCAATAATTAGTCCAATACTGAAAAATATTCTATAGTGGATGACTAATGTAATCCCATTCACCAAACCCAATAATGGTAAATAATATATTAGCAACTTTTCCAATAAGTAGCATATTCTAAGATGTTAATCAATATGCTACAGCAAAAATTTTTCAAAAAAATTTGCTAAACGACAATGAAGGATCAATTAGCAAATCACAATTTCCCCCTAATTTCATAAATTTATCTTTGCCTTCTAATATTTTATATTGTTAATCAATAGAAAACAAAAAAAATGTCTCAAGTTTCTTTAATAAAAGAATAATTAATATTTCTTTTCATTCAATATCAATGGCATTCAATAGATCCAAGCAGGTTTCTCAATTCACAAGAATTCATTGCTTAAGGATGAAATTACTGTTATCCACTACGTATAGATATTTTCATTAAATAACTAATAAATCAAACCATCAATATGTGCCAAATAATGACTAAGGTCTCGTTTGAGAACAATTTTTGTTCGTTAGAGTTTTAAATAATTTATTTAACAATTGAAATAAAAACGCTGAAGCTAAAAGTTAAAAAAACTATAATTGGATAGCTTTTTCAAAACTCTAATACTAATCACTGACACTAATACCAAATAAAGCCTAAATAATTTAAATTTATCAACACATAGTTAGTGGAAAATGAAAATTAAGATTTATTATTTTTATCTATTTTATTCACGAAAAATTTTCCATGTTATTAATTGATCGTTGACTAACAATTTTAGCAAAATAAGGAGGAAACAGTAATTCATAAAACTATGATGGCAAAGTGTAATTTCAACATACAACTTGGAGTTCACCCCATGAAGAATCAATTTTGACTTATTTGGTACGTATTAGTTCTTAAAAGTTGCAAGATTAGACATATTATTCCAAGGAATTCAGTTAATAGCATTCTAACGTACAACCCAAATTTCAAGACTTGATTCGTAAATTAACATATTCATTGTCTTATACTGCCTCTTTTGGTTGGGTGTACTCTGCTGGTTGGGGACTTGGAATCTAATGTTAATGGTTCGCCTATTGGTAGACCGGGGCGAGGAGCTATAAGGGGGGCTAAGAAATCATTGTTCGTCACCGCTAGCCATTATCTCTGAAACTGTTGGCCTGCTGGGCTCAAACATGACTTTGTTGTTAGCAGTTCGTGAAGCACCTCGTATGGTAAACTAACAATGTTTGGTGTTCT
This sequence comes from Aquilaria agallochum, assembly GCA_000696445.1. NCBI lineage: Eukaryota > Viridiplantae > Streptophyta > Magnoliopsida > Malvales > Thymelaeaceae > Aquilaria > Aquilaria agallochum. Next base: position 18,461 of record KK900155.1, read on the forward strand.
AGAGTGACTCGAGGAATATAATATCTTGGACTGGGGATAAGGAAGGAAAGCGTGGCATTTATGCAACATTATGATAGAAATCAACGTTCTATTTTCCACTTTTGGTGCATTCATCATGCATATTCATAGACGCTATGTAATTTAAGAAAACCTAGGCTAGTTAAGATTTTACATTCAATTCATTGATCATTTTTTGTTCATTTTTATATGTTTCTTAACTAAATATTCTCACACATTCAAACCAAACTAAACAAAATCAATGAATGGAATTGAATAAAAAATAGCTATAAAGGTAAGAATCCATTTCAGTTTACCTTCAGCTTAAGCTTTTAACTATATATTAAAGATATTTTAATTAAACAACATTATGATGATTTTTATGAATTTTTAATTAAACGTACTAGAAAAAAGAGAGAAAGTTAACCTAAATTAAAACGCATTAAGAATCAAGTTTGTAATTTAAATTTTAACATAAATCGAAATGAAATATTGAATCGTTTCAACAGTTTAGCCCAATGCAGTAGTAACCCAAGGAAACTTGGTTGGTAAACCCGAATGTTGACTAAAATCTGAATAACCCAATTTGAAGTCACCCGATCTGAAAGACACAACCTGAAATAAACTTTACCGAACACAACCTAAAGCTAAAATTCACTCAACCTGAGCCTATCCTAAATCTAAATTCGTGAAAATTTAATTAAATTGAAACTTGAATAATATGACCTAAACTTGAGGTCATAAGCTGTAGAATATTTTCTTACATTGCACTAATCGTTTTTGGGAAATTGAGAGGTCAAATGAAAATGGAATATACACTGAACAAAACATCCACTTGGTGGTTTGATAGATCTTCACTGTTCTTGGTTATTTGTAAATGATCCTGAAAAATGAGATGTTTTTTCGTACTTTCCTCGACAAATAAAGACACAATATTTTAGAACTATTCTAATGCATTAGATAAGCAACAAAATGTAAGCTAGTCAAACTGATGCCTTAAACCTTTATTATTTGTAATGTGTTTTTTTTATTAATCAGAATAAGGGAATAGAGAGTATCAAGAAATAGTAGTGGTAGCTTTTTGATGGGCAAGTAGCATTTTCTGCTAGGGCACCACAAGGATCTAACAATGATTAAAGGATTCCATCAACTCTTGAAGCTGGTGAGCAAGCCGACAAAGATTCTTGCTAATAGACAAAGAGCCAGAGAGTGCATGCAAAACCTGTGAACAGTTTGTAAATATAGTAATTGCTTGTATTCCTTGGAAACCTACAAATGAAACTGCTGCATAAATGACGTTGAACTCAGCCGTTAGTATAGAGTCACAACATGGAACGAGAATACTGTGACTATATCTCGGAGAAGCGTTGAAACCCAATGAAACCTGAGCGGGCACACCCATTTCGGAGTTAATAGACCACGCCCCATCTATTACAAAAAATTTTGGACGTAACAACCCAATCTTATTTTGATTAAATCCCCAATAGTGACACGGAGTGGGCAAGGAATCAAAAGAAAAATGAGAGTATCTCTATTGGTAGTCATTAGCCATAGACATATGAACAAAATGTCATCCATTTTAGAAATTAAAGAAGCAACATGAAATTGAGCCTTTTTAGAAGTGCATTTGTTGCAGCCAATCCAAATAATCCAAAGAGTTGCTACTAGAAAGCGAAGCCATTCAAGCGAGTATGGATTCTAATGAGATAATAAGGAGGCAAACCATTCCTCAAAGGATGTAGATAAAGCAGATGATGGCTGAGTGCAAAAGTTTCTCCAAACTTCTTTCAAACCCATGCATTCACAAAAGAGATGAAACATAGTTTCTGGCATAAAATGACATCAAAGGTAGAGTAAATCCGTGAAGCAGCCATGCATGGCAAGATTAGCCTTTATCGGTAGAGCTTTAGAAAGACACCTCCGTTAAAAGATCTTATATTTCTAAGGAATTTTATAAGCCCATACAACCTTAAGGATAAATGAGAAATTCAGATAAGGTGAATCACAAATAGAGTTTCCCGTGAGGGATAAGAGAACTACTGATTTCCTTCGCAATTCAAGATTATGTGCTTGTTCAACTGTAAATGAGCTTGAAGCATTGCCTAGCCATGTGACACAATCCATGTTGCTTTGAGAAATTACAGGGGAGGATAATTGCTGAATGAGGTCAATTATTTGTGGAGGTAAATATTGTTTGAGAGTTGACTAATTCTAGCAATTCCCTTGTGAATCAAGAAGGTCTTGAACACAAAGGTTAAGGTCTCTATGAATATTCCCTACAAGAAAACATCAATGAGAAGAAAGAATACTCACAATCCAAGCATACTCTCAAACCCTCATAGTGGCACCATCACCAATAGACCATTGAATATGATTCCAAACAAGTTTTTGACCATACAACAAGCATCACCAAACAGGAGACAAATTCCCTAAAGGCTTTGTTTACCAAATTGAATGGTTTTGCCCATATTTAGCCATGAGAACCTGAGAGACTAACGGATTATTGTTTCCTATACAGATTCTCCAAAAGGTTTTCGCAAGGAGCACCTAATTAAACAAACAGAGATCTTTAATCCCAGGGCCTCCAAAACCCTTAGGAAGATGGAGGATTCCTTAATTTTTCAAATGGATACCTCACTTTGATTGGGTTCTCAACCACTAAACTGAATAAATTGCTTAGATATTTTGTCAAATAGGGTAATAGGGACCTTTAACATAGACATCAAATAAATGGGAATTGTGGATAATGTTAATTGGATGAGAGTTAGTCTGCCTGTAAGATTAAAGAGATTCCATTTCTAATTCATTAAATGCTTTCGCACCTTATCCATTAGGAACTAAAATGATGATCTCCAAGATAAATCTTTTGAGAAAGGCATACCCAAATAAAAAGGAATACCAGAGCTCAGATGGAAAAGGAGGATTTGAAGAATAGCTTACTCAGATGATGAAGTTATATTGCGACTAAGAAACAATTCTAAGTTTTAGGTATTGACTTGTTGGCCTGCTGCTATCTCAAAATCTTGCAAAGTCTTGTTGAGAGCTTGGATAATAGAAATAGTTAGCTCAAAACATACTAGGCAATCATCTACAAAAAAAATAAATGGTTTATTATTACTAGACCATATCTACTAGGCCTTAGACCCTTAAGAATCCCTAGCTCATGAAGCTTTTGAAGATGACTAAAGAAGGCTTCTACATGAAGGATAAAAATATAAGGGGAAAAGGGTCTTGACGAATTCCTATAGTTGGAGCAAACCATTTCGTGGTACACCAATTAACCAGAATAGAATAAAAGATAGTTGTAATACACTACATGACAAGATGAATCCACTTATCTAGGAAATGCATGGTACAAAAAGCTTTTTCAACAATAGCCTACTAGAGGCTATCATATGCTTTTTGGATGTCCAACTCGAAAAGAACTTTAGAAAAACTGGAGGGGTGTTAGAAATTGCATGCAGGAGCTCATGTGCAATAATAATTTTATCATGGATATTGCAACCTAGGACAAATTCATTCTTGAAAGGAGAGATCAAGTTATCTAGAACCAGTTTTGAACTGGTTGACCATAGCTCTGGCAATTTTTTTATATAAAGCATTGCTCAAGCTTATAGGTCTAAAATCATCCACAGATATAGCATCCATCGACTTAGGAAGTAAGGTGATAAAGGTACAATTGACCTGCGATGCATACAACCACCATTCAGGAAAGATAAAGCTGCATTTATGAGATCTTCCCCTAGAATACCCTAGAATCATTTGGAAACAACTAGCCGCAAACCATTCGGCCCTGAGGCTTTCAAATTCCCTTAATCAAAAGCTGCCTTCCGGATTTCATCCTTTGTGTAAGGGGTAAGGAGCATATTACATTGTTGACTAGACAAGGTCCGAGTGAAATCAGCACAAAATTTATCTTGATAGGAAGCACGGTCCATCGGGGGAAGATTAAACTGGTTAAAAAAAGAGTTACAAATATAGGTCTGAATCTCAATCTCAGAATATAGCCATCAATTATTCTCATCAACAAAGGCAAAAATATGAGACCTTGGGTGCTTATTTTTTATGGTTTGGTGAAAAAACTAGGTATTGGAATCACCCTAAGCAAGCCATTTGATCCTAGATTTTTTAGCCCACATACTTCCCTCTGCTACCAATAATTTAATGTACTGCTTCCGTAATTCTAGAATCCTACCCTGATGGTCAACTGGGATAGCCAGTTGTTGTACATCCTAGAGCTTTTGTTTAATATTCTGAAGTTGTTAAGGAATATTACCAATGCATGTCTTACTCTATTGCTGAAAAGTTGGTACAATAGCATTACATTTGGTAGTGACCTGAAACATAGGAGAACCTTGGATCACTAAGTCCCAGGTCTCCTTAATCAAGATTTTACAATCATCATATTGAATCTAAAAAGCTTTAAACCGATGCGATCAATGGATGAAAGACCTCTGAGGATTAGTATCCAATAATATTAGGGTATGATCAGATCTTTGAATTCTTAGGTTAGCAAATGTTTGATCTAAAAAAGGGTTTTACCAAGTTGAATTCACATATACTTTATCTAATACTTCCAGAACCAAATCCTCTCCTAGTTGGAAGTTTGATTAAGTAAAATAGGGACCACTACATGGGTGCTGAGAGAATGCTAACTCATCCAGAAAAGATTGGAGATAATTTACCCTTGGAAATAAATGAGCATTCTTGCTAGATTTCTCTGATTCAGAAAGATCTGGATTCAAGTCACCAATAAAAAAAAGAGGCCCAGGGTAACCAAAAAGTATTTCCATTATATTAGTCCATGTATGGCTTCGAAATTGTACCCTATGGTAGCCATAAACACAACCTAGGTGCCACTGGTGATCGAAATCATCCTTTACATATGCTAATATAAAGTGACGATTACTAAACAAAGCTTGGCACTTGTAGACTATTTGTAATGATTCAATATGAACAAGATTTGTTTTGGACAATCTCTATAAAATGGAGCATTAGTTACATACAATCCATAATCCCATAATTGCATTATCGGGATTTTTAATTGGTTCACATTCAAGTATAAAGTATATTTTATACTTGGGAAAATCTTGTGTGAGTTCGGTATAGCCATGGGCAGGGACACATAATAGTAATTATACTTGATTGTCAAATTTTATGTAACATTTTACAATTAGCAAAATGGTTAAGAAGTTGGGAAAGTTAAAATGGCACAAGCTTGAACTTGAGATACGTGTCTTATTTTATTTCCTTTATTTCTTTTCTTTGGCTGACCCATTTCTTTTATTTTTTTGGTCTATCTTTCATTTTTCTATCTTTTTTTCATTTTTTCCATTTTTTTCATTTTCACAAATTTTTAATTTTTGTTAGTTTTCCTTAATTTTTTTTAAAAAAAGAAAATTCTTTTTCCATTTTTGTTTTTTTCCTGTTTTTTCCAGTTACATCAATAGGAAAGTCAGAGCAAATAAAAATGCTTCCCCATTTGTTTGTTCTTTGTAAAAGAACATATGTAACCATCAAAATAATAAATGGCAACGAGCAAAAGAACAAACAAAAGATGACCAACCAATATTCAAGTCATTTTTCTTTGTTCATTAGGCAGTTTCATGTGCCTAATGCCCTGCAATAGCTTAAGGCACAATGTATCTTTGTTTGTTGTGATGTGAGAGAATAAGTTCAGCAGCAAATTTAATTTTTTTGAATCTTTAGATGTCCCAAGGTCCTATATCTAAGCCAAATTGCTTGCCATTGTATAGTTGCAAATACATTGGTTAACAAGCATGGTAACTAAATTGAACAAGCACATTGATACAAAAGATTAAATACTCCAGGAAAGCAAAAAAATATAGAGAGATAAAAGAAGTTCATGCAAATATATTGGTGAACAAGCATTGTGTTAGTGAATATACTCTCATAAATCCTCTCATTTTCTTCTTGTTATCTTTATCTTTAGTGATAGACTTGTGCTAAGTTTAGAATTGATATGTAAGTCAAGTAGCTTGGTGTATATGTATAGCAAATTACATCATGAATGACATACTTGCTGGAACCAATTTCTAATGGTATTAGAGCCAGGTTTCAATTAAAACCTGAAACAACTTTGATTAATGATCCAAACAAGAAATCTAGTGGATTAAATTCTTCTCCAATTAGCCCTAATGATCTTTCTTCCCTATATTACCTAAATACATCAGACTATCAAGATACCAATCTTGTTGGAGTCTTGTTGAAGGGCAAGAATTACTCGACCTGGAAGCATGCAAAGCAAAATGCACTAAAAGCAAAAAATAAACTCGCATTTGCTAATGGTGAACTCAATAAACTAGAAAAAATATTGCCACTACTGTAGGCTTGGGAAAAGTGAAAATTTATGGTGATTTCATGGATATTGAATGCATTACCTCCTTATCTATATGAAAGCGTCACATATGCTGAAACTGCAAGGAAAATCTAGATGGAATTTCAAAAGAGATTCTCTCAAAGGAATGCTCCAAGAATACATGAATTGAAGGGGTGATAAGAATCAAGGAGACATGCTCAAGACAAACAAGGATACTTTGAAGATTACTGGTGGACCAATCACTAGAAGGAGAGCTAAAGACATAGCATATGCATTTTATGCCTTTGTCATAATTTATTTCTTGGAGGATGGAGCTAAAACTTCTCATGAAGTTGCTAAAGTGTCTCATGGGTCATTATGGAGTGATAGCATAGCATGGTACACCATCCTTAGGTGCCAAGAAACACAAGCACCTTTAGACCCCATGCATACACTCGAGAGAGGCCCTTTAGAGCCTTACCATGCTATTTCTTATTGTGGCAAGATTTTAGGTGCCCTTTCAAGACTTACCTACATACTCTAAGGAGAAGCCTTAAGCTGAAGGAGCTCAAAAATATTTCATAGACATAAGAATCCCAAGCATGAACCCTAAGTGACATGTACGGTGCATTCAAAAAGCACCTTTGAGGGTTTTGGGGTTTATTCTTGTTTTGTGATTTCTTACTTGTAATTCATCATTTTGTTTAGATCTTTTAGGATGTTATTAGGCTTGAGAGTCATTTTTCTCACATTGGAAACATGTAATCCAGTTATGGATTAAGAGTTTCAAATCCATGTACATGAATACTAGTTTGACTATGTTTTCTAAGTCTAAGTAAGTTTAGGGTTTATTGGTTGAGGCAGCCTTGTTTGCCCTAGTTCTTAAGTTTCTAGATAAAATCTTATTCTACTTGTAGTATTCCAAATTTTAATAATAAAATATTGCATTTTTAGAGTCATTCTCTTTAGTTCTTTAAGAACTTACCATGGTGCATAAGAAAGCTTGGTTTCTTTGTGTTCTTTATACTTATCATTTCTAGCCACAGGTTGGTTAGGGGTGGGGGTCAATTCCAATCACTTGAAGGTTATTGTGGAACTTGTTAGCATCTTAGGGCACATTTCTTGGTTCTTATACCAATGGGGTTTGCATCAATTGATATCAGGGCCACAAGCTCCGATCGAGGACATATCAAAGTGTTGTTGTTCTTTCTTGTTTTCCTTCATTATTTCTAGTTATTTCTATTTGAGTCTTCATTATTTTTAATCTATGTCTTTAGTTTTTAGGTTTCCTTTCATTGTATCAAGGAAAACACCAAAAAAAAAGTCAACTTGCATAATTTGCCTTCATCTTGTTTTTTCAATTTTCATTAAGTCTTGTTTTATATTCTTTCATTCCTTCTATTTAAGTCTCATTAAATTTCCTTTGTTTTGTTTCTCTAGATTCCTAAAGTCAAGGAATCTAAAAAGAAGGTCTCAATATTAAGGATTTTTTGGTATACAAAAGTTGTTTCAATTGTGCAAGCAAATTAGGGTTTCTTGAATCTTTGCCTGTAAGTAATTGCATCTTTTGATTCTTGGGTGACAAGAACCCAATGTTAGAAGTATTTCCAGTAAAAAACAAGAACAACAAGAAAAGAAAAGAAGAGAGCACACAAGATAAAGAAAATGTTTTCAACAAGAATCTTGCACAATTGGTTTAGTTTTGAAAACCCTAGCTATCCGGTTTAGAGCCTTGAACCTTTCCTTGTGGTTCTTGCAATCACCTAATGCAAGGGCTTCTAAAGTCTTTTAAAATTTTGTTAGCCCACCTCTATTTTGGTGTTCAAATCTTGTTTTCTAGGAAAATTTGGTTCTCTTGTATGCTTAGTGGATAGTTTTCCTAGAACTCTTTAGGATTCTATTGAAAGCAATATTTTTGCTAATAAATTGAATGTGTAAGTGTTCATCTTTGGAGTGAAACATGTGAGGGAGTGTTGTGAGGTTCTTTGATTCATAGGAAATCATGTTTGAAAGTGAAGATAGGAGGCTTGAAAGTAGGGCAGACAGCAAGTTGTTGTTGGAAGCCATTCATTCAAACATACTCAAGTTGTCAAATAGGATGGAGGAAATGGAGTTAAAGTTTTAAGAGTTAAGGGCCACCACATTCGGAGAGGCTACTACTTCTAGGGTCTATGCTTTAAAGAGGAAAGGAAGTAAGAATGGAGAAGTCTAAAAAGGAGGAAACGAGAGCTTGAAGTGTCCCTAGACCACAAAGGAGGAAACGAGAGCTTGAAGTGTCCCTAGACCTCAAAGGAGGAGGAAACCTAGAAAAGATTCTAATTTGAATTCCATCAAGCTTACCATTCCATCATTCCAAGGGAAGAGTGATCTATATGTATATTGGGAATGGGAACAAAGGGTTGAGATGATGTTTGATTATTATCACTCTTTGGAGAAGAAGAAGGTAAAGTTGGCCATTATTGCATTTACTAATTATGCATTTGTGCAATGGAGCCAGGTTGTGGCATCTAGGAGAAGGAATAAAGAGGAGCTTATTAGCACTTAGTGGAATCTTAAGTTCTTGAGGAGGAATCTATTTGTGCCAAGTCACTACTATAGAGATCAACACCTAAAGCTACAAAGACTAGCGCAAAGCAACAAGAGTGTGAAGGACTGCCATAAGGAGTTAGAGATGATCTTAACCCAAGGCAACATTGTGGAAGATGGGGAGACCACCATAGCAAGGTTCTTTAATGGCCTAATCACATAGATTGCCAACAAACTGGAGTTGCTGCCTTATGTCAACTTGGAGGATTTGGTGTACCATGTCACCAAGGCTGAGAGGATCCTTCAAAGATCCAAGGTAATAAAGATGGCTCAAAGAAGGAGTTCTACTTGGAAACAAGGTTGCAATAGAAATGTGAAGAATGAAAAGCCAAAACCTAGAGTGGAGGCCATACCCAATACCAAGAGGGCTTTGCCTTGGGCACAAGACAAGTTCATATCTGACGGTGTTCCTAAAGCAAGGGAGATGAAGTGCTTCAAGTGTTGAGGCAAGGGACGCTACAAAAGGGATTGCCCAAATAAGAAGGTCATGATCTTAGAGAATATAGAGATATCACATTCGAGGAAAAGGATGCTTTACAAAACAACATGGAAGGCATGCCAACTATGGATGACATGCCTACACACAACCTTGAGACCGAGGATGGAGATTTTGCCATTGTAGCAAAAAGAGCCCTAAGTGTGCTAACCAAGGAGGAGGCCAATCAAAGGGAATACATCTTTCACACTAGATGCTAAGTCCAAGGACAAATATGCATCTTCATTATTGATAGGGGAAGTTGCACCAATGTGGCAAGCTCAACTATGGTGGAAAAGTTAAACCTACCTATATAAAAACACCCACATCCATATAGTTTGCAATGGTCAAATGATGAGGTTGAGGTAAGGGTGGTAAAACAAGTTCTTGTTGGTTTTAATATTAGTAATTACCATGATCAAGTTCTTTGTGATGTTGTGCATATTCAAGCTTGTCATATCCTACTTGAAAGGCCTTGGGAATATGATAGAAGGGTTGTTTATGATGGCGTAAAGAACTTATTCTTTTGTTTATGAAGGAAAGCCGATTACACTATTTCCACTTTCTCTATAACAAGTCTAGGAAAATCAACACAAACGTCAATATAAGGTTGAGAGAAAAATAAGTCAGGGGGCAGATGATGGCAAAAGAGAAAAGCATGAAGCGAAAATTGAGAGAACAATTGAAAGGAAGGGTAAAAAAAAATGAACTTGAGGGGATAGAAAGTAGAGAGTTCCTGAGAAAAAATAATGAGGGGAAGTTGAGTGGAAAGAAAAATTGTTACATTGCCAAAATTAGAGGCATAAGTTAAGCCATTCAAGTACAAAGGCCAGTGCTTCTTTTACTTTACAAAGACTCTCTTCTTGCTATAAGTAATGGTGTTTAGTGGGCCGACCTAGCTTAGAACCGGCCTGGCCTGGTTCTGGGTTTAGAGGGCCCGACCACGACCCGGGTTAAGGTGTGCCGGGTCCGTGCCGAGTCTTGCCCAGCCCTAGGCCAAGCTGGGCCTAGGCCCATTATTTTTATTTTTATTTTATTTTATTTATATTTTTAGAATTTGATTCCAAAATAAATTTTTTGAAAACTAATTGGTTTAAGAGTAAAACACCACCACTGGTTTGAAATTTTATTAATTTGAAAGCCAAACGACATTTACATAACATGGAACCGGCTTTACATGAGTTAATAGCAAAATATTCCATAAAAGTAAATGTAAAATAAAAGGTAGGATCAGTGATGAATAGCAATATCTGATCAAATACAAAGTATGAAGATAATGAACAACCTGTAGATTTAAGCATCTATCTCATCGGGGTTTTCTTCGTCGGAACTTTTGTGATCTTGTAATCTTAAAGCTGCAAGACCCCAATCACTGTTGTATATACAAACTTCAATTGCATATGGTGATAACCTTGCATGTTTATCTGAAATCACACATTGAGAGGGATTGTATTAGTAGAGAGGGAAAGATTGAGATTGCTAAGATTGGTGTGAAAAAATGGTGGAAATGGCCTCCCTATTTATTGGGGAAGGCCTTTTTTTTTTTGGAGTAAGAAGGCCTTAGAATATAGTTGTTGGGGGGAAAAAAAGTAATTCTTGGGGTAAAAAAAAATAGACTACAGGTCGTTAGAAGGTCCTGCAGTGTAATTTTTCCATTTTTTTGAATTTGTAGCTAGTAGGAGCACCGGCCGACTGTTGGGACCAGACCAGACTAGACAGGCCGGTGCCGAACAGGTCCTTATGCTGGGCCTCTCGCATGCACAACCCACTTCAGTGCCCTTCCTATCTGAGTGCCATAACCGCCCCTCCTGTTGCCATGCTTAACCTGGGCTCGTGCCAAGCCAGGTTTGACTAGGTCTGGGCCGAGTTTAACCTGGTCCAGTTCTAAGCTGGGCCAATCCCTACTTGCCCCTTTGAACACCACTAGCTATAAGTGATCTAACCTCTTTTCCTAGTTTTATTACGTCTTTGTGGAATGTTTTCCCTAAATATCCAAAAGGTTTGCCATTGATAAGAAGGATAAAGCATCAAATTAATTTTATTCTAGGAGCACCTATTGCAAATAGGTCCACATATAGCACTAACCTTAAGGAGACTAAGGAGATACAAAAACAAGTTAAGGAATTGTTAGCTAAGGGCTTTGTTAGAGAAAGCATGAGTCCATGTACTATACCCGTGCTATTGGTGCCAAAGGATGATGGCTCATAGTGCATGTGCATGGACTATAGGCTAGTCAACAAGATCACTGTAGAGTATAGACACCCTATTCTTAGACTTAATGATACGCTTGATGAATTACATGGTTCGTAACTTATTTTTTAAGATTGATTTGAAAGTCGATGCCATCAAATGGCTCAAAACAAAATTTTTCTTTGTGAATGGTTAGTAATGCCCTTTAGGTTAACTAAAGCACCTAGCACTTTCATGAGGCTTATGAATCATGTTTTGTGTGACTTCATTGGATGGTTTGTTGATGTTTACGCTGATGGCATATTAGTCGAGAAAAGTACCAAAAAAGTGGTCATACTTTTGGCTCTAACACATTTGGTTACTAATCTTTTAAGTGGTTCCAAATTCATAACTGAAGTTTCAAGTTAAGCCCAAAGTCAACATTTTGTCATTAGAATTGATAGCTTGTCAATGGAGTAGTGAATTGGCCATTGACGTGTCTGTTCTTGAAATCTCCCCTCCTTCACATTTCTACTCTCATCTCTCTCCACCGCATCTCTGCTCCCATCTTTTCTCCATCATCTTTGCTTACATCTCTTTTCTCATCTTTGCTCAAAATTGTTCGATGGTGCCTAAGAATCATGGCATCTCTAATTCCACCTCAAAATCTCTTCTTAAAATGGCATCGGTTGCTTTCTTGAATCGCGTCGGTTGCTTCCTCAAAATCTCTACTCGAATCACATCAACTACTTCATGGGAATTACGAACGATTTGTATAAGAGAGGGAAATGACTACACTGATTTCCAAGCAAATTGGGGTTGGGCACAATTTCTAGATGAATCAAAACAATTCACAATGTTGGAGGCACAGTTCAACACCAACCAGCCATTGCTGGACTCAATTAGACCCAATCCTTACTCAAATTGGACCCTAAATCCACAATTTAATTTCCGGGTCATTTTGGTTGCTTGGCATGTCATTTTGCCACTCAATCATCCTTTAATTTCCGCATAATCATTTCATAAAATGATATTTTGTCATTTGAAGGTAATTTTACATCGTCAGTTACATTGGTCACATTATTGGTACCATTTCAAAACATTGATACCTGATTTGACACAAAATTTTGTATTGAATAATGAATTTGGCATCACGTAAGAGATAAGAAACCAAATTTGTCCAGTGCCAAAGGTTCAGTTAACTTTTTGTACTTTTGCCTATATTATTCTATAGCAAAAATCTGGATGAGCAGTTCAAGCACTTAAAGCAAGCGTTAATGACATGGAGTGGTCAAAAGTTGCTTGGTAACTTTAAAAAGTGCTCTTTTATGTTAATAAAGTTATCTTTCTTGGATTTGTTATGACCTCTCAAGGCATTAAGGTTGATTAAGAAAAGGTGAGAGCCATTCAAGAATGGTTGAAAAGAATGGTTGAGAACTACATCCATATTTGAGGTGAAATCTTTTCATGAGTTAGCTAGCTTCCATAACAGGTTTATTAAGAAATTTTCTTCTATTGTTACACCTCATACTGAAGTAATTAAAAAGAATGTTTGATTTAAGTGGAGAAAGGCACAAGATGATACTTTCTTGTTGTTAAAAGAAAGGTTATATAATGCACCACTTTTAGCTCTTCCTAACTTTGCTAAAACCTTAGAGATTGAGTGTGATGCTTCAGGTATGGGTATTGAAGTTGTCTTGATGAAAGAAAGATGACCCATTGCTTACTTTAGTAAGAGGCTCAATGGTGCTATTTGAACTATTCAACATATGACAAGGAGCTCTATGCTTTGGTAAGAGCTTTGGAGACTTGACTAACTATCTATGGTGAAAAGAGTTTGTAATCCACATGGATCACCAAGCCCTTAAGTTTCTTACTAGGCAAGGCAAGTTGAATATAAGGCTTGCAATGTGGGTGGATTTTATTAAATCTTTTCCATATGTTATCAACTGCAACCAAAGAAATGAGAACATAGTGGCAGATGCACTTTCAATAAGGTATGCTTTACTTTCTGCCTTGGATGCTAGGGTACTTGGTTTTAAGCAATTAAAAGACTTGTATGCTTCTAACCCTGATTTTGGAGAAATCTATGCTAAGTGTTCTAATTTTTCCTTTGAAAAGTTTTATCAAGTCAATGGTTTTCTTTTCAAGGAATATAGGTTGTGTGTGCCTACGATTTTTTGAGAGAATTTCTAACTAAGGAGACACATGGTGGAGCTTTAATGGGCATTTTGGTTTGGCTAAAACTTTGAATGCTTTGAAGGAACATTACTACTGGTCGAACATGGTTAAAGATGCTAAGAAGGTTTGTCAGCATTGCATTGCATGTAGGAAGGCTAAGTCCACACAGACAGCACATGGTTTGTACACACCACTTCCTACACCTTCTTCTTCCATGGATAGACATCTTAATATATTTTATAGTAGGCTTACCTAGGACAAGGAGAGGCCGAGACTCTGTATTTTTTGTTAGTGGATAGGTTCTCTAAAATGACACATTTTATTCCATTCAATAAAACATATGATGCTGTGAATATGGTTGAGTCATTTTTCAGGGAGGTAGTTAGGCTACATGGAGTTCCAAGGACCATTGTCTTGGATAGGGATTCAAAATTCTTGAGTCATTTTTGGAGGACTTTATGGGGGGCACTTGTTACAAAGCCTTTTTTTTCTATATCATGTCACCCATAAATGGATGGACAAACTAAGGTAACCAATAGAACCCTAGGTTCTATGCTTAGTGTTATCATTGGTAAAAATTTAAAATCTTGGGAAGATTGTTTATCTGATGTAGAGTTTGCTTACAATAGAGCTATGCATAGTACCACTAGTTTTTCACCATTTGAAATTAGATCTTCCACCATTGCTAACTAATGAGATTTTTAGTTTGGATGTTAAAAGAAAGGCTAAGAGTATCAAGAAGTCACATGAGAAGGTCAAGATGCAAATTGAGCTAACAAATCAATAATATGCCAAACAGGCTAACCAAGGCTGCAAGAAAGTAATCTTTGAACATGGGGATTGGCTTTGGTTACACATGAGAAAAGAAAGGTTTCCAGCTAGTAGAAGAACAAAGCTTCATCCAAAAGGAGATGGATCTTTCAAAGTTCCCAACAAGATTAATGACAATGTATATATGCTAAACTTGCCAGGTGAGTATAATTTGAGTGTTACATTTAATGTCTTTAATTTATCTTTATTTGAACATGCCGATTTAGGGATGAATCCTTCTAAGAAGGTGGGAGTTGATGAGAATCAGGAAGGCACACTTAAGACAAGGAAGGACCCTTTAAAGATTACTAGCAGACCAATCACTAGAAGGAAAGCTAATGACATATCACCTGCACTTCATGCCTTTGTCACAAGCTATTTCAAGGAGGATGGAGCTAGAACTTCTCATGGAACTAGTAGAGTGTATCATGGGCCATTATGGAATGATGGCACAGCTTAGTTCACCATCCTTAGGTGCCAAAAGATGCAAGCACCCTTGGAGCCCATGCCTGTACCTAAGAGGGCCCCTTTAGATCCCCCACCATGCCATTTCTTATTGTGGAAAGATTTTAGGTGCCCTAAATCTTTAAGACTTCCTACATATTCTTAAGAGAAGCTAAATGCTAAAGGAATTCAAAAATAGTGCCTGGATATATAAAGCCAAAGTATGAACCCTAAGTGACACCTTAGGTGCACCTTGAGAAGCACCATTGGGGGTTTTGGGGTTTATTTTTGTTGTGTGATTTCATCTTTGTAATTTTCTAGTTTATTTAAGTCCTTTAGGATGTTATTAAGCCTATGAGTCAATTTTTTTCACATAGGAAGCATGTAATTTGGTTACAGTGTAAAAGTGTCAAAGCCATGTACGTGAATCCTAGTTTGACTAGGTTTTCTAAGTCTAAGTAGGTTTAGGGCTTATTGGCTAAGCCAGCCCTATTTGCCCAAGTTCCTAAGCTTATAAATAAGCTCTTATTCTACTTGTAGTAGAAAGAATTTGAATAATACAATATTGGTTTTTTAGAGTTATTCTTTTTGGTTATTTGAGAACATACCTTGGTGCACAAGGAAGCTCGGTTTCCTTGTGTTCTTTATATTTCTCATTTTTAGCCATAGGATATTAGGTGTGGGCATCAATTCCAGTCACTTTGAGGTTATTGTGATACTTGTTAGCAACTTGGGGCACATTTCTTAGTCCTAATACAAATGGGGATCACATCAAAAGAGAAATAACTCTCTTTCAACAACATGACCAGTCCGTAGCCGCCTAGCATATATAGTTGAAAAGCTTGTGGGATGAGTTATTGACGTTCTCCAAAATTTTGGCATGCACATGTGGAGTCGAAAAGGCACTACTTGAAGAGAAAGAAGATGAGAAATTATATCTTTTTTTGATGGGACTAAATGATAATTTTATTGTGTTAAGGTCTTAAATGTTGGACAAAGCCTATGCAATTAATATGAAAGAAGAAAGACAACAAAGTATTGCTATTGCAACCCATCCAATAGTTAAGGCTACTGCCTTAGTAGTAAAAGCCTAGTGAGGGAAGAACTTCAGCAAAAAAGATGCTAAACACAAAGATAAAAGCAAGTGGTTTGTGATCATTGAGGCAAGATAGGCACTTATGCCTGATGTGTTTGAAATTGTTGGTTTTCCACATCAGCGGGAACAAAAAGGGAAGCTGGCTAGAGATCAAAAGACTTCAAAGCAAGGAAAGGCTTTGGTAAAAAATTCTACATTGGATCAAATGTCTAGGAACAATGCTTCTTGTTACCCACTTTGGGTTAGTCTAGTTATGACACCAAAATTGCGTATTTAAAATCCTAGGATCGGTATGTCTTGTAAGTTATCAGAACAATACCCTTAATGTGCATATCCAAGTGGCTCTCTTGGGCAATATGTAATTATATGCATATTGGTGCAACCATTACACACATATTTTCATTTTATGCACATCATGGCAGCAAGGAAGAAAAACACTAGCATAAGTCTTAATCTTGGCTACCACACATTAGGCAATCTTGTTAAGTTTAAGTAACCAGCCATTGCACCTGAAATTTCCTCCAAAAAAATGAATTAATCTAGCAATGTACCCCCATGTTTTATTTTTTTCATTATCAAGTAGAGACTTAAAAAAAACTAGGGAATTTGGTTTCACATCAATAGCCCACCTATAGACCAAGTTATAGATTTTTTAAATTGGTTACAAAATTCTGACAAAATAAACAATAAATCAGCCAAATTTGCAGCATCATAACTTTGGCTATAGGGATCCAAATTCATAAATTCAAAATCCAAGTCAAACCTATATATGTTTTCTAGGTGTATTCAAAATTTCATGCCAATATTCAATATACACATAGAGATATAGAACTTTGAGTGCATAGTCAAAAATCTAGTCACATTATGACCATTTTGCCCATACAAAATTTCTTAAGTGTGTAAACACTTCATTCACAAGGGGTAAGCCATCCAAGACTATCCTATACATGTCCAACACACATAGGAATTTCATGCTCTTACATATAGAAACTTTTTATGCTCAAAACAGAATTTACAAACAAGCAATCCATCATTCACATGTAGACAGCTTGTGCACCACATTTACTTACATAGCGAAACCATCCTCAAATGTTCACATACTTATCAAAAATTTATAGGCCTTGCATGTACATTTATCTATAAACTACATCATGGCCTTAACTCAGCTAAAGACACGCACCCAAGTCACAGGAATTGCTTGAGACACAATGCATTAAAAAACAGGATGCTGGACAGCTGCTGCGTAGCACAATAAGCACCATCACTAAAAATACAAAATGTGCACCTAAAATCACCAAGCTTTCTACATCATAACCAGACACATGGAAGTTAAATTATATGAAATTCTAGATCAAAAATCAAACAACAATGGTCAATTTGACTATGATCCTTCTACTGGACCTAAAATGGACAAATTTGAGGGGAGGTAAATTTCATGCAAAAACTTAGTAAGGAGAACACTTTAACATGAAGGTAATGTAATGGTTAGAAATCACTTGCATCCAAAGACACTAAAACACAATAAAACACAATGCTTATACCAATATAGAGCAACCAAACATAAACAATATGCATTGGTTAGTTCATAAAACATGTAATAAACATAAGTAGATCACTATGACAGGCCTCATCAAGCATAAGATTGGCCTTAGGAGAGTTTTAACACTAGTTAGTACTAACTTTGGGCTCTAGAAACCTTTAAATTCGCTGCCATCACTGTACACTTCACACTAGCTCACAAAACCTTCGTTAGGTACACTCCCTTCACTAAGCTTGGATCACTAAGCTCTTGGCTTTCTTCCAATCCTAGCCCTAGCTCCATAGATGCTTGAAAATACAGTAAGCATCCCATGAGAGCAAGAAAACTCTTTACCTGTTGCTGGAAATCCAATAAACCTTAGATAAATCCAAAAACTAGGGTTTATGGTATTCCTTGATGCTTTAGTTGTCTTCTCTTGCCTTCTCTTCATTGTTTGTAGTAAGGTGGCTATAGAGGTATGTGGAGGAGTTCAAGGAAGAACCCTAGTAGGTGGAGGTCAAAGTTTTGGAAGAAATGGGGAGAAAATGATATTTTTCTAGCTTTATTTCTTTCTTAGTCTTTAGTAATGGCATGCTTGCAACTTTTGCAAACTTTAGGCCACACTTGGACAACGTTTTTACCGGTCATTTGTGATGGGAAAATGACAGTTTTTGACCTAGTTTAACCTTGGTCAAGGGTCATTTTCACCTTTAGAAAAGTTTGGGACACTTAAGCCCTTAAGTGTCTTTAAGCGTTAAATGACTAACTTTGTCTCCTTGAGCACTTTGGTCCTCAACAATATCCTTAATTCCATCCATATCTTTTCTTCATAATTCTATCCATGTCCTTTTTGTAGCCATCTTTGGAAATTTATACAATTGAGTACCCAACTTTTGTAACAGTACAATTTAGTCTATAGGTTACTTGAAAATTAGGCAATATGCCAATGCTTTCTTAAGGACCAAATTATCATTGTTTGTGCCACTTAAGGGAGTGTATATTGAATAGTTTACACTTCACAATTCACACACTATGGTGAAAAGTTAAAG
Source organism: Aquilaria agallochum (assembly GCA_000696445.1). Classification (NCBI taxonomy): domain Eukaryota; kingdom Viridiplantae; phylum Streptophyta; class Magnoliopsida; order Malvales; family Thymelaeaceae; genus Aquilaria; species Aquilaria agallochum. The sequence continues at coordinate 37,106 of KK900155.1, forward strand.
CATATAAGTTTAGGTCTTCATGCTGTAATTTTCCCATTTTATGAAAGTAATAACACTTCTTTAAATTCTCTTACCCTAACTCAAGGGTAGTATGACAAACTTCTTGCTCTAGTCTCAAATCAAACCTCCTTGGAAAATTTTGCTGGTAAGTGTATAATCAATGTTTCTGATTGGATTATGGATACAGGGGCTTTTAAACATATGGCTTCATGTAGGAAGGATTTAACATAAATTTGGTCTACTCGTAGAACTTTTCCTATACAATTGCCTAGTGGAGAACAACCAACATTGAAACTATTGGTCGAGTTTCATTATCTCCTAATATTAAATTAACTAATCCTCTACACATTCTTACCTTTTCCTGCAACTTATTGTTTATGAGTAGATTAACAGGAGAGCTAAATTGCAATGTAACCTTTTATCATTCCCATTTTGTCATACAGGGTCTAGTCACAAGCAGGCGGATTGGCATGAGTGAACTTATAGATGGCCTGTATTACTTAAGGGAGAATCTCACACCTGTGGCTACTATAACCAAGGTCGATAGTCAAATTACACTGTGGCACAGGTGTGTTGGTCAGATTCTTTTTAAAAATTTGTCCTTTGTTCCTCAGTTATCAAATTTACTTTTCGAGAGTTTGAATTAATGTTGTGACTTATGTAATTAAGCCAAACAAACCAAAAAATCATTTTCTTTGAGTTTTCTCAAAAGGGAAATTGCTTTGATTTGATCATCTTGATATATAAGGTCCTTATCAGACACCTTCTATGAGGGCTTTTCAACTTACCCCTATGTGGGGTCAACCTAGGACCATTAATTAAATTGGGATTTTATGGATCTGCATTTAGTTGCAGTTGGCTAAATTGATGCTTGTGTAAATTAAAGCTTTCATGCTACTAGTTTATCAACCTAACAAACAATATGCAAACTTAACTTCAGTAATTCTTAATTTATAAGGGTTAATTCAATTCATGCTTTGATGTAACAAAAATAAGAACATAAATTTGAAACTAAGTACCGAAGTTATAAAACATGTTTACTTAAATTTCAAGCATCAACTTTATGTAGATTCTTAGTCTTTATGCACATCCAAAAGTAACCACATGTGTATGTACACACCATAGTCTAACAAAGTGTTTCATACTAGAGGTAACTAGGTGCACAGGTACTAAACATATGGACAAAGATCTAGTTTGAGACCTCAAAAAGATATTGCCCATCTGAGCTTGCAGCTTGCAAGATGAGAACCCACTTCCCTCATGTACTTAGCCTACAACTAAGGCCACAATCAAGCACTTAGCATATAAATAGCCAACCAACTAATCTTGGAATAAAATATGATCTGAACATACTTAGTACTTCTAAAAAACATTTGCTTAGCAACCTACTCATTGGGTGTTGGGATTTACACTAATAGAATCTACACAATGTGACACTCAGAAGGGTAAGAATTCTATAAATTTTTAGTAAGAGATTAAATCCTTCAAAACAAAACTTTTGGACATGCAATTATATAATAAAATATAAATGTTTCTTGATGTGAGCTTGATACATCCTAAGGTCTTAACAAATGGCCAATAGTTAGGTTCTAGGGTAGAATCCTTTTCCTCATCCTAGTCTTATCTTACAAAGCATTAGCTCTGACTTAGAAAGTTTAACTTGCCAATGCTTTCCCTCAATGCATTGTATAGGAGTTTAACTTAGCTTAATGGTTTAACTTACTAAGTTAAATAACTTAGTTAGGGTGCATACTTGAGGTAAGCCTACTTTAGATAATTAGTACCCTAGTCACTCTTAAGGTCCTAATATATTTTTTAGGCCTTAAGCTTTAACCTAATCATCACTTAACTCCTTAACAAAAGCATTCACATAACAAAGGTGCAAAACATATTATATTGGCCCAAGCTTCGAATTCGATGGGATAAGGTGCCCTTAGGGTAGCCCTAGCTTAAAGAGGAAATAACCTCAGTGCTTTAGTGCAAGGCTTGGCACTATGGTGCCCATAAATATAATTGTCTATCCCCTATCCCTCTTGTCTTGAATCAGCACTGTGGTGCTAAAGCCCCCTGTTTTCGAGCCCTCTTACACCTTAAGCCATCCTAAGCACTCAAAGTTGAACCAATCAAGTTATAACTAACTCCCAACTCTCATACATAAAAGAAGGCATGTAAATGCATCATATTTATACTTGGAAATATAAAAATCCCTTGCGACTATCAAGATTACAAGCCATAAGTTCTTATGATCACATAAACACACTTGCACCAAACTCTTGCAAATTAATGTGGCTTTGGTTCTAGCCTAGAAAAATGAATACCCAAGCATAAAACACATATAACATGATCATTTTGTGAGTAAATGGATAGAAAACATATCCCCACATTCTTACCTTATTTCTTGAACACGAACAGCAACACTTGGACCATTTGATCACAACCACACTTCTAGCTTCCTATTCAACTTTCAAAGGAAAATATTATGCTTAGGGATCAATTAGACAACATGCCCAAGCCTTAAATTCACCCCTTAAAACCCTAAACCTTAAATTAAATTTAGGAATTAAAGCTTACCAAGAATGAAAATATGATTCATTGTTTCCTTGGCATACTTGAGCTACTTGCTTCAAGAAATCACTTTCTCAAGCTTCAATTTAGCAAGAATTGATGGAGATGAGGTTTGGGATCATGAGACTTGGCTACTACATTTGGGAGGGCAAAAATGAGCCAATTTCAAGCTCATTTTGGTCTTATTCTGCCCATTTCCACCTAAAATTCACCATCTTTCTTAATTATGCTAATTTGATCCCAACCTTTCACAAGCCTTTTTCCCTTTACTTCATAAATGTTATTTGAACTTGGAACCATATATATCCCTAAAAAATCTTTAACTCCATAGTCCAATCCTATTCATTGTTTAAAATAGGGGGGTTTTCTTGGCAAAATCTCTATTTTGCCCTTATAAGCCAACTTTGCTCAATTTAACATATCCTTAATTAAAAACTACATTATTTTACTAATTTGAACTACTTAGTATGTAAATAAAATTATTAAGCCCAAAAATTAAGCTTACCTTGCCAATTTTGAATTTGGTCTAGAAGAGCCTTTACATTCTCCTTACCTTTTAAAATTTGGTCCTCCAAGTTTTATTGTAATTAAGCAAATTCCCTTGGATATTGATTTCACATATCTTTCTTAGTTTTCTAAGTGGTTTTCTCCTCCGTTGGGTTTGAACATAAAATTTTTATTATAGGTATCCACTTAGTTCTCAACTTCCTTACTTGTCTATTTAAGATCTCAACTAGAAATTACTTATAGGACAAGTCTAACGAGGTTGAAGTTTAAGGTATTACTTGTTATGGGTCCTTCAAGAACTTTCTTAACAGACTTACATGAAACACGTTATGCAGTTGTGATAGGTAAGGTGACAATGCCAACTTGTATGCCTCTTTCCCAACTTTTTTGAGAATTTCAAAAAGGCCTATATTTCTTGGGGCTAGTTTACTTTTTTGACCAAACCTGGTCACCCTCTTCATAGGAGATACTTTTAACAACACCTTATCCCCTATGTCAAAACTTCGTTCCCACCTTCTCATATTGGCGTACTTCTTTTTCTGGTCATTGGCAGCCTTGGTCCTTTTTTGGATTAATTTGATCTCTGTTGTTGTGTCAACAATAATCTTATGTCCAAGCTGAAGTTTGTCCGTTGAGTATCAACAATGAGAAGTCATGCACCTTAACCTATACAGGGCCTCATAAGGTGTTATACCTATTACTACTTGATAGCTATTATTATGAGCAAACTCGATGAGTGGTAAATGACAATCCTAGTCACCCTTGGCATCCATGGCACACATTCATATCATATCTTCCAAAGTCTATATTATGCTTTCAGACTACCCATCAGTCTGAGGATGATATGTTGTACTTAAGCTTACATTCATGCGTAATGCCTTCAAAAGGTAGTCCACAACTTGGACACAAATCTTAGATTTCAGTTTGAAATTATCTGATCCAATATGCCATGTAATCTCACTATTTCTTCGATGTATAAATGAGCTAACCTTTCTAACATATAGGTGATCTTGATTGATATAAAATGTGCTGATTTATTTAATAGATCAACTATCACCCAAATAAAATCAAGTTGGTCTCGGGTATTAGGTAATCCCACTAGGAAATCCATAGTTATGGAGTCCTACTTCCTCTCCAGTGTAAGGAAGCTTTGTGATGTTCCAGAGGGCTTTTGGTGCTTTGCTTTTACCATTTGGCATGCCAAGCATTTATTTACATGCTTAGTTATGTCCCAATTAAATTAAGTCCACCAAAAATGAGTCCGCAAGTCATGTTACATTTTGTTAATACCTAGGTTAATGCTTAGCTTGTTGTTATATGCTTCTTTGAGAACTTTTTTTTCTTACTTCATCTATAATAGGAACATACAGTCTTTCCCCATGGTATAATAATCCATCATTGTATCAAAACTCCCTTGATATTGTACCATACTTTCTTCTCCTGAAATTTTCTTAAAGTCAGAGTCCTTGCTTTAAGCATACTTAACTCTTGTCAACCATGCTAAATGTATCTCAAGAGCATATAGTTGAGCTCTTTCCTAGTTTTGCCTAAGTTTATTCAAAATTGACAAATGCCCTATAAGAGTATCTTTTGGGGTATGAGAAATTTGATCCCTGAAAAGTACCACTCTATAACCACATTGCCTTTGCCTACACAATACTCTATTGCACTGTAATAATTGTTGATGTATTCATTCCATTACCTTTGTCACATATTGAGATTTTTCTTTGTAAACAGATATTTCAAACTTTTGTGGTCTGTAAAGATCTTAAAGGATTTTCCTAACAAATAATGTCTAAAAAACCTTAGTGCAAAAACTACTATTACTAGCTCTAGATCATGCACTAGATAACTTAGCTCATTGGGTCATTGTTGCATTCACTTGTAAGCAATAACTTGCTTTTCCTACGTAAGTACACACCCTAATCTTTAGCTAGATGCATCAAGTATAAATTTCAAAAGTTTTAACTACCTCTGCAAGGATTAAGATGGGTGCAGAAGTGAGCCATTTTTGAAATTCTTGAAAACTAGCTTCACGCTTATTTGATCACTCAAATGATTGAGACTTTTTAGTTAAGGCGGTTAATGGTGATGCTATCACAAAATTTTTTTATATGAATCTTCTATAGTAACCAACCAGACCTAAGAAACTTCTTGCTTCTTTTACTGTAGTTGGTCTTTTCCACTCAACCATAGCTCTAACTTTTTCAGGATCTTCTAACAGTCCTTGAGCATTAATGATATGCACCAAAAAATGAATCTTTTTGGCCCAAAATTGACACTTAGATAAGTTTGCATAATATTGATTCCTTTTCAATATTTGCAACATTAGCTTAAGATGCTCCTTATGCTTTTGTGAGGACTTCAAATACATCAAAATGTCATCAATGAATACTTCAACAAATAGATCCAAGTATGGGAAAAAGATTATGTTCATAGCATCCATAAAAACTACTAGCACATTTGTAACTCTGAATGGCATCACATTATACTCATATGTTCATAACGTGCCCTGAATGCAGTTTTAGGTATTCCTTCTTGCCAAACTCTTATTTCGAAAAAACCAGCCCTTTGCCCACTTTAACCTATCAAACAAGTCATCAATTTAAGGTATAGGATACTTGTTCTTTTTACAGTAACAACATTTAGTTTCTTGTAATGAACACACAACCCTAAGGTGCCTTATAGGCTTATATTTATTATATTTATTTCTCTCATATTTAGTATGTTTTAATGTGTTTTAAATCCTTAAAGATCTATTTCGAGTATGTTTTATAGCTTAGAGCATATTTGGACTCAATTGATTAAAAGTGGACTTAATTAGCAATTTTACAAGTTTTAATTTGGTTGTGTTCTTTCAGGATTTTGATAGATTGGTGATGTTCCTATAGAAAAATCATATCTTGAGCTACATAGATTAGAATTGAGTGATTATTGATTCATTAGAAAGCTAACATCCGAAGCTACAAATCATATGAAGACCATAAAACCCAATTTGCACATTAGGGGTGTCAAATTTAGCTTCAAAGTCACGATTTATGCGCCATCATTGGTTCAAAAGCAGTTGCAGTATTTTGGGCATATCTTTGGCTGTAGGTGTCCATTCTAGAGATAATTTCCATCACCAACACTGGTTTTGAGGATTGATTTTTCTTGCTTAAACTTTCTTTAAATTCAAGTATTTACTTCTTCATTGTTAAGATTTATTGCAACCTCCAATCTTTTATTTTAGTTTTTTGGTAGGAAGCTTTCGATTAAAAAATTTTCCCTTGGGATTCAACCTTGTTTTCACTGCTAAGTTACAAATTTATTTATTCTGAGTTGTTAGTGATACTAAAATTATTTTTTGCGGTTTCGACGACCAACCAAAAATTTGGCACCATTGTCTGGGAGATTTGTTTTTTTTTTAAAGTTTTTTTTTTCTTTCTTTCTCAGTAAACTGATTTATGCCAAGATCTTCTTGTACAGTTGAATTAGTATTTGATCCAGAGATCAAGAAGATAGCAAAGGCAAGGAGGAAAGAAAAAATCCAATCGATCAATTTTATAGCTTCGACATCTGTGAATGGTGACTTTGAAAGTGAAGAACAAGCTACTATTATTGTAGAGATGATGGCACAAAGAACATTGAGGGAGTTGGCAACTCTCGACATTGTGCAGCAACCCTTGTGCATCAATTTTCCTAATATCAAGGTAGTTTTTGAATTAAAATATGGATTAATTCATTTATTGCCTACCTTTCATAGACTTGCAGGTGAGGACCCCCACAAACATTTGAAGAAATTTCATGTAGTTTGCTCGTCCATGAAGCCACAGGGAGTTACTAAAGAATAGATTAAGCTGAGCACCTTCCCATCCTCATTGGCAGACAAGGCAAATGATTGGTTGTACTACCATCACTCCAATTTAATCATAAGTTGGAACAACTTGAAAAGAAAATTTTTGAAGACATTTTTTCTAGCTTCAAGGGCTGGAATAATTCGAAAGGAAATTAGCTGGATTTGATAGTACAATGGAGAAAGCCTCTATGAATACTGGGAAAGATTCAACCAACTATGTGCGAGTTATCCGCGTAACTAGATTTCTGATCAATTGTTGCTACAGTACTTTTACAGAGGGTTGTTGTTTATGGATCGAAGTATGTTGGATGCTGTGAGTGGATGAGCACTTGTAGAAAAGACACCTGAAGAAGCAAAGGACCTAATTTCTAAAATCGTAGCCAACTTACAACAATTTGGGACAAAATTGACCATGTGCCTAAGAAGGTAAATGAGGTAGGAACTTCTAGTATTAAAGCTCAACTTTCTGAACTAACTTCTCTTGTTAGACAAGTTGCTTGGGTACAGGTTCAAAATCTTAGAGTTTATGGTATTTACTCAGTTAGAGACACCCTGCCAACTTGTGCCTACAATTTCAGGAGGATACAACACTTCAAGTGAATATGGTAAGCGGGTTTTTTAACCAACCAAGAATGTATGATCCTTATGCGAATAAATATAATTCTGGTTGGAGAAACCACTCGAACTTCAAATATGGTCAGCCAAGTAACCAACCGCAATACCCATCTGCTGGGTACAACAAACCAGCCCTTCCACAACAAAACGAACGACCAAGTTCAGGTATGGGATTAGAGGATGTTGTTAAAGCTTTAACCACTAATATTCAAATGTTTCAGTAGGAAACAAGGGCTAACGTCAAAGACTTAGGGAACCAAATTTCACAACTAGCAACGTCATTAAACAAAATTGAAGCGGACTACCATTTTAAGCTGAAATCAACGTAAGAAAGCATGTTAATGCTGTGACCCTCTGAAGTGGAAAAGAAGTGCAAAAAACCACCTCAAAAATGATAGCATCTAAAAAGGAACAAGAGGGCCCAAAACCAGCAACTTCTGATGCACCGAATAAGGAGGTAAGTAACAAGCCAATTTTTGCAAGGCAAAAAATTCTGATTCCACCTCATTTTCCTAGCAGGTTAACAAAATCAAAGAAGTGGGAGACAGAGTAGGAAATTTTTGAGACTTTTAGGAAGGTCAAAATCAAATCAAAGTAGGAAATTTTTGAGACTTTTAGGAAGGTCAAAATCAATATACCTTTGTTGGATGCAATTAAGCAAGTGCCTCGGTATGCCAAGTTTCTAAAGGATATGTACACCAACAAAAAGAAGTTGCAAACTGATAAGATAATCAAAGTATGTGTGAATGTGTCAACGATAATTCAAAAAAAGTTGCCTCAAAAGTGTAAAGACCCTGGTATGTTTACTATACCATGTGTAATAGGCAATCTTAAGGTGGAAAAAGCTATGTTAGATTTAGGAGCTTCAATTAATATCATGTCATATTCTATGTATGCTCCTTTGAAACTTTGACCTTTGAATAAAGCTGTGTTGTGATTCAATTACTCGATAGATCTAATGCCTATCCTAGGGGCATAGTTGAGGATGTTTTTGTGCAAGTAAATGAGTTAATTTTTTCTGTTAATTTTTATTTGCTTGATATGGAGAATAATGACCTAACTACTCCTATTTTGTTAGGAAGACCATTTTTAAAGTCATCTAAGACCAAGATTGATGTGGATATTAGCACTCTCACAATGGAATTTGATAAAAAAAATTGCACAGTTTAATATTTTTGACACACTGAAGGAAACTAACAATGATAATTCTATTTCTTTTATTGAAAAAATTGATACTTCGGTGCAAAATGAATCAAAAAAGTTTTTTTGAAAGCCAAGCAAAGTTGGCACAAAAAGGTAAGAAAAAAATGGCCAAGTTTCATAAAAAACATGAGATGCCACTTGTGATTGGACAAAAGGTGTTGCGCAAACATAGAAAAAGATGGAAAGTATTAACTATTGAGCTTAAAAGTTTAAAAATAGACAAAGTGTTCAACACTGAGATGCATAAATTGAAGCCCTTCCACAAGAGATTCTCGTAGCACCTTGGTTGATGGAAAAATGGTTGTCTAGCCAAAGACAATAAAGAAGGACACTTTTGGGAGGCAACCCAATCGTGGTTTTATGCTACAAATAATCAGAAATTATTTTTATTTTTATTTTCATTTTTTTTTTTGTGCTTTGGTTTTTCAGATTTTTTGTATGCTCACAATAGGCTTTCTTTTTTAGGCAGTATCTCTTTCAAGCTAGAGGTTTGGAAGCAAGTTGAAGTCAAATTCCCAACTGTGAATCACTGTGAACTCACCAAAAAGGGCAATACCTTTTCTTTTCCGCATCTATGTTTTTTATTATGAACATTGAGGATAATGTTCGATTTAAGTGTGGAGGAATGGGTAGCATGGACCCTAATTTTTTATTTTCAAAATGTTTGAACTAAAATTTTTTAATCATACTTTTGAGCATTAATATGAATTGTTAAGATAATTTCACTTTTTGGTTCTTTAATACCCAGCTTGAGTATTAAGTTATCAATTTATTAGTTTTTATGCAACTCTTAAATCTTATTTTTAGATTATTTTTTTTAACTCTTAAATCTTATTTTTAAATTATTTTTTTAACAATTTTTTGATCAAGCTAGTTGATGGTTATCTTGAGAAACTGATTTTTGCATCAAATTTTTGTGCTTAGTACACTGATTTAAACCATGTTAAATTATGAGCTTATTAAGTTAATTATGTGGTTTGTTTGCTTGATGGATGATTTGAACCACTTGAGAAGAAGAAAAAAAGGTTGAAATTGTTGCGTTCTAATAAATAAAAAGTTGCTACTCCACTGTTTCTAGATATTGAAGTATCTAGGGGTCTTCTTCTAAGGCAAGAGTCGATCATTGCTTAAAAAGGTACTAGAAACATGAGTATGATCAAATACCACTACTAGAAAAAACCGATTTAGCGACGGCCATTAGCGACGGCTTGCCGTCACTACAGAGGACATAGCGACGGCACACCGTCGCTAAATGGTCCGTTGCTAATCTACTCGCCGCTAATTTATTAGCGACGGCTACTGTCGCTAATTAGCGACAGCCAAATGTCCCTGCCAAGACCGTCACTAAATTTCCGGTGGTTCATCGGTCGGCACTTTAGTGACCTTTTCCCATCGCTAGTTAGTGACGCGTAGCCGTCGCTAGTTAGTGAAGTTAGTGATGCATAGTCGTCGCTAGTTAGTAACGCATAGCTGTCGCTAATTAGTGACTTGTGACCGTCGCTAATTAGTGACGAGTTGCCGTCGCTAGTTGGCGAAGTTAGTGACGTATAGTCGTCACTAGTTAGTGACGTGTAGCTGTCCCTAGTTAGTGACATGTAGCCATCGCTAGTTGGTGAAGTTAGTGACGTATAGTCGTCGCTAGTTAGTGACGCGTAGCCGTCGCTAGTTAGTGACGAGTTGCCATCGCTAGTTGGGGAACTTAGTGACGCATAGTCGTCGCTAGTTAGTGACGCGTAGCCGTCGCTAGTTAGTGACGCGTAGCCGTCGCTAACTAGTGACTTGTGACCCTCGCTATTTATTGTCGTGATTGACATAGGTCAGTAGTTAGTGACTCACGTACGTCGCTACTTAGTGTGGTAAGTGACGCATAACCGTCGCTAGTTTCTGACGTGTAACTGTCGGTAGTTGTTATAATTAGTAACGTGTTCTGAACGAAGTTGGCAAAAATAGTTACATTATGCATGTAGCAGTTTATTGAATGATTTATTGGTACTTACCCTCTTTTTTATTTTGTTAAAAAACTCCAAGTTAACCTTGTATTTAACATCAGAGCTAACAATAAACTAAAAGAGCCATAGAAAGAGATTACCTTGATTCTTAGAATTATTTTCATGATAAAATTTAATATTGGAACTACACAGGGTGCTGGAAATGAAGCATCAACACTTCCCACTTCGTCATTTACAACCACGTAACAAGATCAACTATCTATAACGAAAGATAAAATATAAACCAAGTCTAGCACAGAGACTTCATAATAAGGCGTTAAAGAAAGGAAATGACCACCCTCTGGCGTACCAGCTCATCCAGATCAGCAACAAGGACATTTCCACCCTCTGTTTGTACCAGCTCAGTCACCTCAGCAACAGGTTTTTGGATGAGTTAATCCTGCTAATTCATGAAGCAGCTGTTATAGTGCAGCCACAGAAAAGACTGGTACATGCAGAAAACATAGCAGCGCACTTACTTTCAGATTGCTCTAGTGTCATCAAAAGACTAAAAGTAACCTCAAAATGCTATCATATAAGCTCAGGTGAAATGAAGATGAACAGCCTTAGGATTTTCAACGAACAATGGTCACAGCAACAAAAACTAGATCCAACCAGGAAAGCAAGATGATCCCTTCCCTTCCAAGGTTAATATAGTATGCATGAATAAAGAAAATTTGCTTAATAGTGCATAATTTTTTCTTTTCTACAAGGCCTTGACTCTGTATTTCTATTTCAGTGTTCATGATTCTGTTTCACAGCAAATATTTCTTGGAAATCACTAACAAGGCCTTACTNTATCCATTAATCGTCCGCTGTAATCGCTAAGCACGGGCATATCAAGAAAAATGAAGTTACCTCCGACGGCGAAGTTGAAACCAAGTAAGAGCGGCCACAGGAACTTGTAACGTCTGGCAAAGGACTCATTGGGAGGCTGAGGCGGTGGCGGAGGCGCCCCATTGAATTTGAATACGATGCTGCAGCAGCAGAGGAGGGTGCATAGTAATCCTTGGCCTTCAGTTGAACTATTGGTTTCCGAAACAAAAACAATAATCTTCTGATCAAGCACTGAAAGAAAGATTCACAAATAATTGACTTGAATTTGCTGTTCAATTACATATAAGAAAATAAAAAGTGATGGACTTTGAGACAGTAGAGTAGAGAAGAGGTTTACTAACAGCCACACACACACACACACAGATATATATATACATATATATATATATATATACACCTCCCTATCCGTATAGAAAAAATAAAAAGAGAGCAAATTGTCATAACCTACCAACACAACTCTTCCATGGGATGGCTTTTCCAAACATGGCCTCACTTTCCCTTGCGCCCAAGCTCTCTAGTGACTCCTCCACACAGGAGACTTTCTTCAGCAGAGGTAAATGGTTTGGAGAAAGCAGTAATAATGGGACCAATACTAATCTGATTGCCAACTTAACTGAAGACACCGAGAGTAATACTGCTGTTGGTGCTGGGTNTGTCGGGCGAGCTGGCCTCTGTGATTTGCCCTTCTCTTGCGTATTCGAATACCCTTTTCTGTGATGCGGGGTTCAATGTGGAGGTGATTGTGGAAGAGGGCGAGCCGGAAGACAGCCTGGTGAATAGGTTCAAGAGGGAGGAATCAGAAGAAGTCAGTGCGAAGAGTGGAGGCTTCGCGCATACTGAAAAGAAGAAAACTCGGTGCGTTTGGGGTTGAAGAAATATAATGCTAAGCGACGGCTTGCTGTCGCTTAGAAGTAGCGACTACTCGCCGTCGCTACTTTTCTTAATATTAACCTTACCCCAAATTGAGATTATAAAATAGAAATAAATGGTTAACCGTCATGTGACAATAAACCAATGGTCAATTAATATAATTTTCATTAAATAGATTATTTCTTAATTATTAAAAAAATATTTAGAGATTTGTATGCTTAAGCAATCAAATTAAAAATTATAAATATACAATTAAATCAGTGACATACAAAACAATAACTGGTTTTATTCAACTACATTTAATATAAACAATAAGTAAAATAAAATGTGAAAAATTTACACGTTCTGAAAAACATTTACATAAATAAAATGGGTTATTATTTATAAATTAGCGATGGTAACCCCTCACTAATACTAGCGATGCATACACGTCACTAAATTAGTGACTATAAGGCATCACTAAAATTTAGTGACAAATAAATGTCACTAAATTAGCGACGGCAAACCGTCACTAATTTTAGCGACGAATAAGCGTCACTAAATTAGCGACGGTAACATGTCACTAATATTAGTGACGCATACACGTCACTAATATTAGCGACTCATACACGTCACTAAAATTTAGTGACGAATAAACGTCACTAAATTAGCAATGGCAAACCGTCACTAATTTTAGCGACGACAAACCGTCACTAATATTAGCGACGAATAACCGTCACTAATATTAGCAACGTTAAGACGTCACTAAAATTTAGTGACACATAAGCGTCACTAAATTAGGGATTTTAACTGTCACTTATTTAGCGAAGATAACCAAACACAAACTTTAGCAATGTTTAACAGTCAATAAATTTTCAACGGTAAATTATTACGTAAAGCCCGGTGAAACTTTTGCGACGGATATATTCGTTGTGTATTAATATTTTTGTTTTATTATTCTATTTATTGAAACAAGATTTTTTGTTGCAATGCTAAAGATACAGCAACTTGTTGGATAGAAGGATCTCAATAACGTAAATAAAATTTGTATAATCTTAATTAAAATTGTTTCGTGAGGAAAAAAATATCTACAATCTAAATAAATTTGTATTATATCAACTGAAATAATTTATGTTGTGTGAGAATTTGAGACGTCACACAATTTTCAGCTATAATATTTTCATTTTTCTGGTACTGTATTCAAAAGTAAATATTTATGCTCAATCACATAACAATTTATCATAAAAAATGACAGCCACATGAGAACTGAAACTTTTATTTTTTATTTTTATTAGTTTAGTGACGGCCAACCGTCACTAAGTTAGCGACGGCCAACCGTCACTAAGTTAGCGACGTCTAGCGACGTGTAACCGTCACTAATTAGCGACGGCTAGCGACGTGTAACCGTCACTAAGTTAGCAACAAGCAAACCGTCGCTAAGTTTAGCGACGTGTAACCTTCACTAAGTTAGCGACGGCTAAAATTTAGCGACTACCAGCCATCGCTAAATTCTCACCAGAATATTACCGACTATTAACCGTCGCTAATTAGCGATGGTTTTTGGCCATCGCTAATTAAACCGTCACTAAATTCGGTTTTTCTTGTAGTGGACCACTTTGGAATTGTGTTGAGTTAGTAGCTTGGGTATGGCAGAGCCCTTGTTATGCATTCGCTAAATGGTGACACACAAAAAAAAGAATTTTTTTTTTTTAAAAATCAAGTAAAATCAGAACAAGAAAAAAGTTCTCAATTGATTTATTATCTTCCATGAGTTTGTGGTATGATTGGTTATATTTTTTAAGTTCTTATCAACTTGGTTTGTTCATAAGTTTGATGTTTTTCTCAAATTTTGAGAGATGATCATTATTAGCTTGTGAAGAAATTATTTTCATGGGCTTATTTTGTTTTGAGTTGCTATTGACAAGTAGGTTGCATGCTTAATTGCTCTTTTAAAATTTTTCAAAACCCTTGGATGCGAAATTATCAGACTTTATTTAGCTAAAAATTATGTTTCTATTTTTCTCAAATTTCTTTTATTTTGAGTTTTGCGCAAGGACAAAAAAGCTAAGTGTGGGGGAATTTGATAAGCTTATATTTATTATATTTATTTCTCTCATATTTAGTATGTTTTAATGTGTTTTGAACCCTTAAAGATCTATTTTGAGTATGTTCAATAGCTTAGAGCATATCTAGACTAAATTGATTAAAAGTAGATTTAATTAGCAATTTTACAAGTTTTAATTTAGTTATGTTCTTTCAAGATTTTGATAGATTGGCGATTTCCAATAGAAAATTCATATCTTGAGCTACAGAGATCCAAATTGTGTGATTTTTAATTCATTGGAAAGCTAACATCCGGAGCTGCAAATCATATAGAAAGTTTAGGGAGATGTTCGCGAGCATTTCTTGACTCACAACTTTGAAACCTTCTAGTTATTTTAAATCTTTTTATTTGTGTGGGGTCATTTTGTGGCAATATAGAATGTTTAGAGAGATTTTATGAATTTAGCATACTAGGTTAATTTTTTAGGTGTTTTAAGAGATGGGTTGCGACAGCCTCCCTCCCTCCCTCCTTTTGGCACTTTGGTTTTTCTCTAATTTTCTTTGTTTTTCTTCCAAATATGAGTGAGTAATTTTCTGGCTTGGTTTTAAGGACGATTTTCATCACCAACACTGGTTGTAAGGATTGATTTTTGTTGCTTAAACTTTCCAACACTGGTTGTAAGGATTGATTTTTGTTGCTTAAACTTTCTTTAAATTCAAGTATTTACTTCTTCATTGTTTACAATTAATTTATGTGTTCTCACTTGTTGGATTGGTTCTACGATTGCAAATTTGCTTGAATTTCTTTCAATCTGCTTGGCTAAAAAGAATTCAGTTTAGAACAAAATGGATTAACTAGATATTATTTTTATTTATGGTTAGTTCATACTGAGAGAAGTAAAACAGGTTAAATTGTTCAAGCTTTTGATTGTTGCTTAGAATAAACTTTTGTTCATTGTTCTTAATATTGATTTGGAGTTTATTAGAAATTGCTTTTCAATATTTGGTAACTCAAAATTAAGAAATTAATCTAAACCTTTTTCTGGTTAATTTAACTATTGAATTCTTTGGGTTCTTTTTAGCTTTAAAGAGAGTCCAATTTATTTGCTTGACTTAAACTATTATTTTTGTTCAATGATTAACTACGTAACTAGAATGGATAATCAACCCTAAACTAAGTATTTTTAGTATTGGTTAATTTTATTTTAATTCTATAGTTAATTTATTTCAGCATTCAATTTAAGAAAATCCCCATATCTTTTATTTTAGTTTTCTAATATGAAGCTTTTGGTTAAAAAATTTCCCTTGGGATTCAACCTGGTTTTTGCTACTAAATTACAAATTTATTTATGTTGAGTTGTTAGTAATACCAGAATTATTTTTTGTGATTTCAATGACCGACCAGTGCCATGCTTCTTCTTCGCAAACAACACCGGTGCTTCTCACAGCGAAATACTAGGTCTTCTAAAACCTTTTTCTAGTAGTTCCTCTAACTGCTTCATTAGCTCATCCATCTCAGGAGTTGACATTATATATGGGGGCATTGAAATAGACTCTATGCCACGTTGTAAATGAATAAAGAATTCATTCTTCCTTTTAGGCGGCAAACCTCGTAAATCTACAGGAAAAACTTCTGGGAATTTATTGGCAATTGGTACTTCTTTGAGTTGCTCCTTAATAGCCATTCCATTTAGTGCATAATAATCTTGCTTTGGCACCATAGGAAAAATATCAAAAACCTTAGGGTGTAAACTCTTGGCACTACATGCCAGATCTACTATATAGACCACTTTTACCCTAGATACATCATCAAGGGTGACTTTATGATCTGTATAGTCGATCTAAGCCCTAAACTTACCCAACCAATCCATGCCCAACACAATATCATAGGAACTTAGATCCATGACCCGTAACTCTCAAGAGAAATTATGTCCTAACTCCAAGGGATACTTTCTGACCTTTTAATTAGTCAAAATCATGCCTTTCCTTAGAGTCCTAATTAAACTTATTTCATCTGCAACTTCTTTTTACAAGTTCAACTTATCCACTAAGGATGATGCAATGACAGAGATAGTAGCTCTAGTATCAAATAAAACTTTTACACTGCTGTTTTGAAATTTAAAATTACCTTAAACTGCAAGTGGTTCACGAGTGACTTGGCTTGCTAGGGTAACCACCCTAGGTAGTACCACCACATTTATAGGTGCATTTTTACTACTGGTTTGCCTTTACTCTGACTGATTTTCTGGACAATCGCTTGCCCAATGCCCACTTTAACAAAAAATGTTGCAAAGATCAGTTCTTAAGATGTAAGGCTTCATCCCATGAAAGCTGTGACACTTAGAGCATTATTTCTTGGCTTTCTTCTTGCCCCTCTTTGCCATGCCTTGGTCGGTAGCCATCATTGGACTCTTACCTAAAGTTTTATCTTGGGAGGAAGATGATACATTTGTACGTTTACTCTTGTTGGGACTTGACTCTCCTAACTTCCACTTGAAGGCTAAGGCTTTCTACAATACCTGATGGTAGTTCGTGATTCGTACAGCCACAATAAACATCCTTAGCACTGGCTCCAAGCCTTGATTGAATTTCTTTGCTTTGAATTCCCCTTTATCCATTATGTAAGAAGCATAATGAATGAGTAAGTTAAACTTGTGTTCATACTCGGTGACTGACATATCACCTTGCACCAACTCTTCAAATTGAATCCTTTTCTGATCATGAGCAACTTCACTTATATATTGTATTCAAAATTTCCTTTCAAAATCCTCCCTGTACAAGGTTTTCCAGTGTTGCTTAGCATTCAATAACTTACTTTTCCACCATAGGGAAACCTTGCCCTTCAAATGAAAAGTTATTAATTCTACCCTACACTAAGAATCCAGCTTGGGATGATGAAATAAATTCTTTATAGTTGCTAGCCATTCTTCTGCCATTCTGGGTCACTGGTACCATAGAATTTTGGTGGATCATATCCTTGGAATTGAGTTAATAATTTCATTTATGGTAAAGTTGCTATCCTCTTTTTCTGTCAAGTATGTACGTCTTCTTCAGAGTCTTCTTCATCATAAGCTTCTTCCACTTTAAGGCCTTAGGGTGATTGTTACCTTCTTCAAACTTGGTGCTCAATTTCCTTGTAGAGCACCTTTTCTCTTACCCCAGTATTGTTGTTTCCTTAAGAAGCATTCCTAGCATCACAGGCCTATTGGCAATCCCAAAGAAAACCTTCATTCCCTTGGTCAACTGAGCAAGGTTACTACTTAGTTCTTGCATAAAACCTTTAATATCTTTCATCACCCCCACAATGGAATCACTTGATCCCTCTTGAGAGTTGGGATTTATAATGGTAGCAGTCTTGCCACCTTCCATAAAGCCTGTAACCAAAGCCAAAAAACATCCCCAGGCAATTTATATGACAATTCTATAACTTACACAAGGACTTCATTTTGAATTTCAAACACTTTGCCTTTAGTACGACTTTTACAAGACTATTAAGCCTTACTTTGATACCACTATAAGGGGTCTTTGACTTGCCCAAGTGTGGGGTCAGCCCAGGACTATTAATTAAATCGGGATTTAGTGGTCCCGCTTTTAGTTGCCATTGGCTACGTTGATGCTTGCATAAATTGAAGCTTTCATGCTTATAGTTTATTAGCCTAACATACAATATGCAAAATTAACTTCAGCAATTCTTAAGTTATAAGGGGTAAAACAATTCATGCTTTGACATAAAAAAAATAAAAACATAAAATTGAAACAAAGTACTAAAGTTATAAAAAAAAAGTTTACTTCAACTTCAAGCATCAACTTTATGTACATTCACCATCCTTATGCACATCCAAAAGTAACCATATATGTATGTACACAACATAGCCCAACAAAGTGTTCCATACTAAAGGCAACTAGGCACACAGGTAACAAACATATGGATAAAGATTTAGTCAGAGACCACAAAATGATATCTGCCACTTAAGCTTGTAGGTTCCCAAATGAGAACTCACTTTCCTCATGTACTTAGCCTAAACTAAAAAGACCACAATCAAGCACTTAGTCAGCATATAAATGACCAACCAACTAATCTTGTAATCGAATATGATCCAACCATGCTTAGTACCTATAACAAAAGTTTGCTTATCAACCCACTCACTGGGTTGTCGGGATTTACACTAGCAGGATGTACACAATGTGACACTTAGAAGGGTGATAATTCAATAAATTCTCAGTTAGAGATTAAATCTTCCAAAACAAAACTTTAGGACATGCAATATCCTCATCCTAGTCCTATCTTAAAAAGCACTGGCTTTAACTTAGCAAGTTTAACTTGCCACTTCTTTCTCTTCACACATTGTACAATAGTTTTACTTGGATTGATGGTTTTACTTACTAATTTAAATAACTTAGTTAGGGTAAATACTTGAGGTTTGAAGCCTGCTTTAAGTACTTAGTATCCTATTAACTCTCAAGGTCCTAATATTTTTTTTAGACCTTAAGCTTTAACTTAACCATTACTTAAATCATTAACAAATGCATTTATGTGAACTTAGGAATGGTTCAAAACTCAAACAAAGGCACACAACATCTTAGATTGGCCCGATTTTTGAAATCGATAGGATAAGGTGCCCTTAGGGTAACCTTAGCTTTAGGAGGAAGTAACCTTGGCACCAATGAACAAAACCATCTATCCATGTCATCTTCAATCGGTGCTGCAGCGCCATTGGTGGTGCTGTGGTACCGAGGCACCCCTGTTTTCATGCCTTCTTACACCTTAAGCTACCTTAAGCCCTCAAACTTGAACCAATTAAATTGTAACCAAGTCCCAACGTTCATACATAAAAAAAAGGCATATAAGTGCATCATATTAACACTTTGAAACATAAAAATCCCTAATCAATATCAATATTACAAGCCACAAGTTCCTACGATCACACAAGCACACGTGCACCAAACTCTTGCAAATCATTATAGCTTGGGTTCTACCTAGAAAAATGAATTATTCAAGCATAAAACACATAATATGATCATTTTTTTAGTAAATGACATAGAAAACATATCTACATATTCTTACCCCTGTCATTGAACACAAACACAACACTTGGACTATCTTAGCACAATCACACTTCTAACTTGGTGTTCAACCTTCAGAAGCCAAGATTACACTTAAGGATCAATTATACAACATGCCCAAGCTTTAATTCACCCCTTAAAACCATAAACCTTAACTAAAATTCAAGAATTGAAGCTTACCAAGAAGGAAAACGTGATTCCTTACTTCCTTGGCTTACTTGAGCTACTTGCTTCACGAAATCACTTCCTCAAGCTTTAATTTAGCAAAAATTGATGGAGATGAGGTTTTGGATCATGAGGCTTGGCTACTCTGTTTGGGAGGGCATAATGTGCCAAGTCCAAGCTCATCTTGGTCTTAGTCTCCCCATTTCCACCTTAAATCCCCCATCTTTCTTAATTGGGCTAATTTGGTTTCAACTTCTCACAAGCCTTTTTACCCCCACTTCATAAATTTTATTTGAACTAGGAACCATATATATCCCTAAAAAATCTTTAAATCCATTGTCCAAACATATTCATGACTTAAAATAGGGTTTTTCTTGGAAAAATCTATATTTTGCCCTTATAAGCCAACTTTGCTCAATTGACCATATCCTTAATTAAACACTATATTAATTCACTAATTTGAACTACTTAGTGTGCAAATGAAATTCTTAAGCCCAAAAATTAAGCTTACCTTGCCAATCTTGACTTTGATCTAAGAGAAGCTTTACACCTTCTCTGTCAGGTCTCACTATTTCCTTATTATTGTAAATGAATTTTGTAGAAGCACTTGGATATATCTTTTGAAAAACAAATCATATGCCTTATCTTGCTTCATAAATTTTTGTGCCATGTTAAAAAATTAATTTGGCAGAATTAATCAACGGGTTCAAAGTGACAATGCACCTGAACTCACAACTAGCCACATGTTGTCATTCTTCCACCAAAATGGGATTCTCCTTCAATCTTCCTGAGTTTAACACCATAACAAAATGGTGTGGTCAAAAGAAAGCATTGACACTTATTAGACTAAAGTAGCTTGGGCCTTATGATTTCAAGGAAATTTCCCTATAAATTTTTTGGGAAAATGTATTTTCACTGCAACCTTTTTGATCAACCACATGCCTTCATCTAAGTTGGAATGTATTCTCACTGTAACCTTTTTGATCAACTACATGTGTTTGTCTAAGTTGGGAGGAAGAAGTCCATATATGGTACTACTCACAAAATCTCCACATTTTGAGCACTTACATGTGTTTGATTGTTTGTGTTATGTTCATAATAAAACAATAGATAAATTTATGAGTGGATCAAATCCATGTGTCTTCATTGGATATCCAGTTAGTTAAAAAGGTTACAAAGTATTTGATCTTGAGTCTCACAAAATTATTGTGTCATGTGACATTATTTTGTATGAAGACAGCTTCCTGTTTCAAACCGAGGCTGAAAAAGGAGAAGAAGAAATCCCTGTTACACCCACACTTGCAACCTTTCTTGTAATGCCCACAAATTCCTAAGTAATTTAAGCCTCGGGCTGTGAAGAAATTTTTTTTTTCCCCAATTTGGGAATTGAGCTCATTAAGCTCAGGAGACACTAAATTAAGTGGGACTGGGGAGTATGATGAGTGTTGGACACTCTCAAAATTTAATATTGGCTTAGGTCAAGCAAAATGATAAAAATATAAGGTGAGGGACTCAATTGGACAAAGGGGACTTTTGGTGGTTGGGCTCAATTGCCCAAATACAAGGAATTGAGGGACTAAGGGGGGGATTAGCCAATTTTAAAGGCATTGGATGCCTTGGCTGCCACCTCCCTCCATTTCCCATTATTTTATTCCACCTCCCATCCAAGTCATCACTTAGGATTCCTACCTCCACCTACTTGTGCCCCACTTTTGACAAATTCACCCAACTTTCACCAAAGTCTTCCAATTTGTCTCCCACTTTGTCTCCCACTCACCCCATGTGAATCACATGATTTCCCTCACTCTCCCCTCTATATGGATGACCATTACATGCCCAAAAA
>KK900155.1:59107-85755 GCA_000696445.1 Aquilaria agallochum
AACAAAAGTTGCTAACGGTTTTGGTAAGGATTCTCATACTCTTTGAGTATTCGGGCCCTTGGGTGATGGATATTGGATGCCATATGATCCTAAGAAGGCTATAGAGGGCTATGTTTTGTTGCTTAGGCAACTCCGTGCCAGCTAATTCCATGCAAGCATTACGGCTAAGAATTGAGTCGGCCAACTCAATTCTCAAGCATATAGAGCTCAGATTTTAAAATGGATTAATAAAATGGTTAACCTAAGAAATAAGAAATATCGATCATGCTTGCTCTACCCTTCAAGGGGATAAGGTGTTAAGTGGCATGTGTGTTGTATGCTTCTATGTTTGGTTGTGCATGCTAACCCCCGATTATTATTATTATTGTTATATGCATGTACCTGTATCTTCTTTGTCTTAGTGTTTTCTTTGCAGGAGCATGGAACATTTTTTGCCATGATATTCTTGGCTATGTTAGGCTTTGGAAGCCATATGTTAGGCTCTGGGAGCCATACAGAATCCTTACTGAGTTTTGCTCACCCGCCCTTTTCTACTTTATGTAGGAAAATGAGTACTTGAAAGGCACTAAGGTAAGTATTCTAAGTGTATTGAGTTGCTTGTGTAACAAGCTAATAAGTATGGACTTTATGTGCAGGACTTGGAGTCTAGATTGTGGGAACAAAGTCTCTAAGGTGGAAATGTGTTCTATGTGTGCTTTGCCATGTATAATCATGTGCTATGTATTTTGGGTTGTCTTAAAAAACCAAATTTGTGATTTTAAGTGTTTATGGACCTTTACGGTACTTAAGTAAAATGGCATGCTAAATTCAGTTATAAGTATATTCAGCCACATAGTATGTCTATGGCATATATATATGAACTCTTGGACATTCTAGTTGATAGTCATCTTTGGGCCGAAGTAAAAAGTTGATAGATGTGCATGATTATGTTTTCTAAACACATGTTGAAATATGGAATCATATATGTCTTGGCCTTATATGTATGTTTAAAGATGAATATTAAGTAAACATGAACTATAAAGGAAATGCATGCCTATAACAAGCTAAAATGGTAACCAATAAAATTAAAGACATGTATGTGTTTATGTGCAATAGTGGGCTACCAAGACATATATGAGTATGCAAAAAGTATGCATCATAAACAAATTTATTTTTAAAAATTTGAATCTGGTGTTTTGGTTGCCATGCATGTACTTGGCTATGTTGGATAACGAGCTTGAAATGAACACACAAGTTCCACGTAAGTACTAGCTTGTTTCCCAGAGCAAAACATAAACCTTTAAGTAATTACTTAATGAGCTAGTACTAGTAATGTCCTGGGAACATGCCCATATCTTTTAGAAATGAATAAATGTCCCTTCTAAGAATTTCCGCTACATGATTAAGTAATTGGGCCCAAAATGGGCTAGGGGCTATGTTGGGCATGACATTTCTGGACTTTGTTCAAGAAGATATATCACCTGAACCAAAAGGACTAGACACCAAAAATCACAATGCCGATGTTCGTGCGTCCCGTTCATAAATTCCACTAGCCAAAAATCAAAGCACTCAACCATAATGTAATCATCAATCACCACCTTGGTTGTAGGAATTCGTATACAATCTTCCTTAAGAAAGCAATTTGACTTAAACTCATGCGAATATTGTCTCCTTAGGTATACCGTATACACTTTCCTCGTTCCTATCTTACAATAAATTTAACCTTACCTACAAAGCCTTCATTGTAATGATTTCCACAGATATTTAACCCAAAACTTATGCCCAAGCTTGCACTTATCCTAAATAGCAGCATGCAATGAAACATGAGCCAAAAGTTCTTAAGAAAAATGGAATATGGACACTTGAGCCATTGCCATATGGAAAAAAGCCTATTGCAGCAAAATGGGCACACAAAATAAAATACAAAGCTGATGGAAAAGTGGAACAATGCAAACTCATTTGGTTGGGAAAGGTTACAATCAGATAAAAGGCATTGACTATATAGAAACTGTTGCTCCAGTTGTGAAACTAATTATGTACAGTGTTTGCTCTATGCCACTGTAGTGAAAGGATGAGAACTGCATCAACTGGATATAAATAATGCATTCCTTTAGGGTGATCTCAGTTAAAATATTTATATGAGACCTTCACCTAGTTTACTTAAACCAGGAGATCCACATTTTTACCGATTGAGAAAATCACTATATGGTTTAAAACAGGCTCCAAGACAATGTTTTGCAAAATTTTCTCATGCATTAAAGAACTTTGGTTTCTTGCAATCAAAGGCTGATAAGTCATTATTTATACCAGTGTCATCTGATAGCTTCACAACAATTCTCACCTATGTAGACAATATTATTATTTTGGGAAATAATCCTGAACAAATACAACACTTAAAGCAGTATTTGCATGAGAATTTCTTCATCAAAGGCCTTGGAAAGCTACATTATTTTCTTCGACTCTAAGTAGCTCATTCTATTAATGGTATTTCCTTGTCACAAAGGAAATACATACTTGATATATTATAGGAAACTAGAATTTTGGGTTCGAAACTAGTGATCTTTCCCATTCAACAAAATCACAAGCTTGGCTCGATGCAAGGATGAGTCTGTGAGAGATCCTAGTCAATACATGCATCTCATTGGAAAGCTCATTTATCTCACCATCACATAACCAGATATAACTTATGTAGTGAACTTGCTTATTCAGGTCATGCAAGAACCTCAGTAAGAACATTTGGTAGTAGCTATGCATCTTCTTAGATACTTGAAAACTGCACCAAGGTATGGCGTGTTGTTTATTTGAAAAAGGGACTTATGACTTAAGGGTTTTTTTATGCTAATTGGGCAAGTTGTCCCACCACTTGAAGGTTTGCTATAGGTTACATTACCATGTTTAGCAATGCTCCTATATCAAAGAAATAAAAAAAAATTGACTATTTCACATTTCTCAAGCGAGGTAGAGTATCGAGCAATGGCTGCTATTCCTTGTGAATTAACCTGGCTACACATTTTACTACAGGATCTTATGGTCTCATAATCTTCTTCCATGCTATTCTACTGTGAAAACCAAGCCACCATCCACATTGCATCTAATCCTGTCTTTCACAAGAGAAAAAAAAACATTGAGCTTAATTGCCACTTCATCTGTGAAAAACTTCAATTAGGAGAGATTGAAACATGACATGTTTTTGGCAACAACCAACTTGCAGACTTCTTCACTAAAGCTTTTGGGAAAGCACAATTTTAATTCCTTGTTGACAAGTTTGTCGTTAGCAAGCTACATGCTCCATCCTTAGGGGGTGTTAGCGAATATACTCTCATAAATTCCCTCAATTTCTTCTTATTATCTTTTTCTTTAGTGATAGACTTGTGCTAGGTTTATACTTCTTATGTAAGTCAAATAGCTTCGTGTATAAATAAGCCAAATTGCCTCAATAATGACATGTTTGATGAAACCAATTTCTCACATAGTAACTGAAATAAACAAATCCATGGTTACAATAAATCAAGTAACTCAGGAAAAAGAACAAATAGAGAGATTGAAGAAGTTTATGCATAAGACATTAAAGAAATAAAAAGAACAAACAGAAATGGGCAAAAAAAAAAATTGAATTGGAAAAAAGCAAATAGAAATTGATAATAGGGGATGAACAAGCATGGTAATAGAAATGAACAAATACATTGCTACAAAAAACTAGATACTTGAGGACAAAGAAAAAATAAAGGGAGATCAAAAGAGGTTTATACAAATATACTAGTGAACAAGTATGGCAACTAAAATAAACAAATCCATAGATGCAAAATAATAAATCATTCAAGAAAAAGGAAAAGCAGAGAGATCAAGGAAGTTTATGCAAAAAGACATTAACTAGTATATCAAAATCAATAGAACAAGTGCAAAAGGAGTGAAGAAAAAATTTAAGGAGTAAAAAAAGAACAAACACACAAACATAAATGAACAAAAGCTTGAAGAAGGAGAAAATGTAATCCAAACTTGTAATAACATTAGAACAAATGGATAATTTAAAGGAACACATACGATGGATAGAGAGAGAGATATATAGCATAGGAAAGAGAAGGAGATGGCTTTGAAACAGTTCAATAGAGGCGGACTAGATTCAAGGGAAGACTGGTGAGGGTTATGCATGGTTTCGGCAACATTTCTCTTTCCAAATTTCCTGGAAGACTGGAATTCAAAGGATCCCTTAAAAGTTTTCCAAAGGTATGGCATGGTGATTGATGTGTTTCTCTCTATAAGACGAACAAGGAATGGTTGGAGGTTTGGCTTTGACAGATTCCATCGAGATGAATCAGTTGAGTCATTATAAAAGAAGCTTAATCAGATTTGGATCGGCTCCTGTAAGATGTGAGTTAACTTGGCAAAGTTTGAGAGGAATAAGTCATTTCAAAGCAGAGGAAGAACCTCTTTTCTCCCTAAAGGTTCATACTCACCTGAGCAACAGGGGGAACAAAAAGACAAAACTAAAAGCTACAGAGATGTTGGTTGCGATGGGTCTAAAAAGGAAAATCATTCAACACTGCCTATAGAAAATGATTGGGTGGGACTTGAGTTTAAGTCCTGTATTTTAGAATGGGATAGGCTGGAATGCTGTACTTTAGGAGAGGTCAGAAATGTCAAAGTAATTCAAGGACTACAAAATATCTTTAACCATGACAATATGGGTCTTTCCAAGCTTAAAGCGTGGAGGGGGAAAAAGGTACTCATTGGGTGTGGTTCGAAGGAAACAGTTTCAAGTTTGCTTTTGGAACGGGTAGAGTGGCTTGATCAATGGTTCTCCAATGTATCAAAGTGGAGTATCTCTGTAGAGAAATAAAAAAGAGAGAGTTGGCGTAGGCTGGAATGTATCCCTTTGCATGCATGGAATGATTACATCTTTACTACTATTGCACTGTTATGGGACAATATTCTTTTTGTGGACGAAGAGACAAGTGATAAGAAAATCTAATATTCAAGCATATATTAATATAGGCAAGTTATCTAAATTTTATTCAAAAAGTAGTCCATATCAAAGTTGATGATTCAATTTACAATGTTAGAGTTTCTGAAGATATATCGGATTCTTGCATATGGTGACATAATCTTTCATTAAGTTCTCACAGTGTTTCTTCTTCCTCTAATTCGAGTTTAGAAAAAGCTGGTGTAATTTTCAGGAAGAGGCAGAGTTAGAATGTTCTCTTGATTTTGAAGATAATGAGGTGATTAAAGAAACCGTCTTGGGAAGTGGTATGCATGAGTTGGTAGTAGGTATAAATTTGAACACAGGGTCTAAGGTAGTGAAAAGTCTCATTCAAAGTCCCTGTCCACAACCATGTATTAAGTGGCATACCAAGAAGTAGAAAAAATTTTCAACCTCTAACCTTGTTGATATTTCTTTTTCCAGTAAAAATGTCATTGGGCCTCCATGTACCTCAAAGCAAAATAAATTACCTAATAGGCCCAAAATGACTAGGGGCCCTAGATAGGGCTCCTTACACAAGCTTTCTTGTGGACCAATCATGATGAAGTCTACGCGAAAATCAAGAAATCTATGAAAGAGTTAAGTCATGCGCCCTCATTAAATGAAAACTCTTTAAACCTGGAGAGTGGACAATCTCATAAACAATATGAATGAGCTTTTAGAAAAGTCATCCAAAGCTATTGCCCCATTTCAAGACAGTTCTCATGGAGAAGCAAAAAAAAACATTGACTTTAGGTAAAAAACTAGGTCTCATTATGGATGGACATGAAGAGGAAGTCATTCAATCCTTATGTCTGATTAACGAGGCTACAATACATAGAAATGAGAGTCTTAAGGAGCAAAAGAGAGCAGGCACTACTTCAAAATGAAGATTTTGAGTTTTAATGTCAGAGGTTTGGGGAAAAGGGGGAAAAATTAGCTATCAGAAAGATTGTTCAAAATGGAGTTGATTTCTTTATGTTGAAAGAAACTAAAAAAAATCAGAAATTCCTAAAGGTGTTACTTGAGCCCTCTGGAAGGATAGTCATTTTTAGTTTGCCTCAAAAAATTCTAAAGGTAAATCTAGTGGCTTGCTAAGCATGTGGGATTTAGAAATTTTCAATTTGGAGGACTCTTCTTTCTGGGAATGGTTTTCTTGGATTTGTTGGCAAGTGGAAAAGGCATGATGATCCGGTTTTACTAATTAATATCTATGCCCCTCAATCGGCCACTGATAAGAGAGACCTTTGGGATAATCTGTTCTTGCTTGTCAATAGTTTTAATGGTCCTTCGTTCTGCCTTGGCGGCTTCAACTTTGTAGTTGTTCTCTTTAAAAAGAGAAGGTTGGTCAAGTGACAAGTGTGAGATTTAGGCCTTCAAAAAATTCTTGCAGGAAACACATGCAAAAGACTTGCCGCTGGGACCCAGGAAATACACTTGGTACAATTCAAAGGGTGGTAAAATGAGTCACATTGACAGAGGACTTATTCAAAGTTTGGCCTTGTTTGTCCTTGGTTGGTTTGGAATAGAGTATTTCTGACCATTGCCCCATTATTCTCAAACAAGTTGGTGTTGACTTTGGACCTACTCCTTTTAAGTTTTGTGATGCTTGGCTCGCTCATGAAGATTTTTGTAACTTTGCTGAGAAGGAATGAACCAGCTTTGATATAAGTGGAAGTGGCACCTTTATTTTGAAAGAAAAGCTTAAAAGATTGAAGTTAAGTCTGAAAAATAGAGTAGGGAGGTATTCGGTTGTATTGAGTTAGGTCTAGAATCTTGCAAATCCATGATAGAGGTATTCAATAAAAACACAGAGGAACAAGATTTGATTGTAGAAGAAGTATCTGAAAAAAATGCCTAGAATGACAGTATTGTTCTCAGCTTAAAAACCAAGAAGTAATATGATAGATCCCCATCAGAACTCGCCAACTTGTAAAGAAAATATATTCTCTTTGGGTGAGAATTAGACCACAAAGTTTGAGATGAATGCCTAATATCTTTATTCATTAACTAATGTTCTTGAAATAGGAAAAGAATGCAACTGCCATGCGCTAAATGCAACTACCATGCAATAATATCCCATAAAACAAGGTTCCTATCGTGGCATAATCTTAATAAATAAATGTGCTTAGATAATGCAACAAATGCTAACAGAAATGCAAAAATCTTTCCACAACTCCATGTTTTCATCCATGATACTTGGGATTTGGCCTAGGCGCCCTCGTTGATCGTCGTGGACATTTATCAACACTTCCCTCTACCAGTGGAACCTTGTCCTCAAGGTCCACAAATGGAAACCTTTCCAACAGCACCCAAGTAGGCTCCCAGGTAGCATCTTTCAATTGGTAAATGCTTTTATTGCACCAGGCTTTCTTCCTCAAATCGCTTTCCATATCATACCCAGCGGCTATTCAGAATAAATTGGGGTTCTAATAAGATCATGCCATCATCGAAAATAGGTGGAAGTATAGGTGATGAGATAGTTGACTCCCTAATGAACTTTTTCAGCAAGGGAACGTGAAAGATAGAATGAATACATGCATTGTTAGGCAACTGGAGCTTATATGCAACAACTCCAATTTTTTGGATGATAAGGAAAGGTCCATACAAACGGCTGGCGAGTTTATGGTGCATTTTCTTGGATACCGACTACTATTGATAAGGCTGTAGCTTGAGGAAGACCATGTCATCTACCTCAAATAAGACATCTCGATGCTTTCAGTCAGCCATTTGCTTCATATGGTTAACTAATGCCTCCATATTTGCCTTAAGTTGCTGAAGCAAATCTTCCCAATTAATTAAGTGTTGATCAACTTCATGAACTGGTGTGTCACTGAGTTGATACATTGGAATAAGAGGAGGTAGACGCCCATACAGTGCTTGCAAAAGAGTCATTCCCATGGAGATGTGGTAAGTGGTGTTATACTAGTATTCAGCCCAAGGTTAAAAGAAAAAGGCACCAATTACGAGGCCATTGATGGACAAAGCTCCTCAAATATTGCTCCACATAGTGGTTGACAACCTCAGTTTGGCTATCTGATTAGGGGTGATATGTGGAGTTGATGTGTAACTTGGTACTAGATAATTTAAAGAACTCCTACCAAAAATTGCTAATAAAGATCGGATCCTTGTTAGTCACAAGAGATCTAGGTACTCCATGCGGTTTAATAATTTCTTCCACAAAGCGGCCAGCAACCATTTTGGCAGAAAACGGGTGAGTTAAAGTAAGGAAATGGTCAGATTCACTTAACTTGTCAACCACCATTAATATGGTGTCTTTCCTCATGGAAGTTGGCAGCCCTTCAATAAAGTCAAAAGAAATGTCATCCCATACTTGGCAGGGAATGGGTAGCGGCTGTAGTAGTCCAGCTGGAGCATAGTTTGTGATTTAACTTTTTGACAAACTTGACACTCTTAAACATATTTTTTAACTAATTGGTACATGTTTGGCCAATAAAATTGTTGGGCTAATTTCTTGTATGTGCATAGCACTCTCAAATGGCCTCCTACTTTAGTGTCATGGACCTCAAACATGAGCCTCGCTTTAATTTTGGATTTGTAGGCACGACTACCTTCCTTTTGAACGAAAAAAGCCTATTCTGCCAAGCATATGATTCTTCAATCTAGTTGTTGAATTTTTTAAGCAAGGTCTGGATGTATGTATCTTCTACATAAGCATTCTTTAGCTCTTCCCACAAATCAACTTCTAATGTATAAATGTGGTATAGGATTGGGCTGTCGGGCTTTCAGGATAGAGCGTCAGCAGTAAAGTTCTTGTGGCCTGGGCGATAGAGGATCTCATAATCATAGCCTAAAAATTTTTACATCCATTTTTATTGTTTGGCTATTCCCACCTTTTGCCCTAGAAAATACTTTCGGCTGCATTGATCAATTTGGATAAAGAATTTAGCTCCTATCAAATAAGGGCACCATAGACGTATTGCTTCAATAATGGCAAGCATCTCCTTGGCATAAATAGACCATGATCTCTTAGAGACTTGAAGGGCTCGGCTCATGTAGGCTATGGGTATGCCACGTTAGGTCAACACTACTCCAATGGCATCTCTGGAAGCATATGTTTCAATAGTGAAATGTTCCATAAAATTTGGCATGGCTAAGTTGGCGTTGTAGTCATGGCCTGCATCAACGAATTGAAGGCAGCTTCAACTTTTTTGGACCATCTGAATTATCCCTTTTTGAGGAAAACAGTAAAAGGTCAGGCTATGAATCCATAATCTTTGACAAATTTCCTGTAATATTCTGTCAGACCTAAGAATCCACGTAACTCAAAAATGTTAGTGGGTACGGGCCATGCAACCATGTCAACAATTTTTTTTACTGTCCACCTTTACCCTTTGGGCGTAATGATGTGGCCTAGATCTTCAATCTCTTGTAGGCAAACTCACAGTTACTTGCCTTGACAAAAAACTTGTGTTGCTTTAGGATCTCAAGAGTTCGTTTAACATGTGATAAATGTGCTTCCCATGTAGGGCTATAAATCAAAATGTCATCATAGAAAACCAAGATGAATTTTTTAAGATTAGGATAAAATATGGAGTTCATGATGACCTAAAATATGAAAGGTGCATTACATAGGCCAAAAAGCATGACTAGGTATTTGTAATAGCCATTGTGAGTTTAAAAAGTAGTTTTTGCAATATTAGGGGGTGGATTCTTACTTGGTGATAGCTTAGTGAAATTAGCAGCTCCAAGCAATTCGCCCAGCATATCCTTCACTATTGGAATGGGAAGTGATCCTTGATTGTTCTGGCATCAAGTGCCTTGTAATCAGTGTAGGACCGCCAACTTCCATATTTTTTCTTTACCAGCAACACCAAAGAACAAAAAGGGTAGATGCTTTTCTAGATGAGCCCTAAGTTAAGCATCTCCTACACTTGCCTCTCAATCTCCGCCTTATGGTAGTAAACATAGCAGTAGGGTCGCACATTGATAGGTTTCATCCCCTCCTTGAGGGTAATGCAATTCAAGATTTCTTTAGCTGGTGGAAGGCTTGTAAGCTCCTCAAATAATTCTAAAAATTCCTCCAAGATTTTTTGCATATCCATTAGCATAGACGAGGATCCTATGGTGGCTTAGAAGTACACAGTAAATATTGGATGTCCCTATCTAAACTCCTTGGTACATTCTTTAAGAGATGCCGCTTGGATTGTTTGAGTATGAATCCCTTGTATCCTAAAATTCAAAAAATTGGTTTACTCTGTTAAACCATTTAGTCGGATCATCACCGGAGAATTGAGCGAACTCTAGTTTGGCTATTTTGGATGAGAAATTTCTCCTGTAAACATCAGTCTCATCCTTGTAGTTGCGTGAGTGCCTTTCACACTTGGAATCACTACGGCTCAATGCTTCTCTGTTGGACAAGAAAACTTCAAATAATTGGCTGATAATCTCCTCTAAATGTTGCAACGTTCCAGCCACCCCTTGGTCCATCTGATGCAGCCCATTCTAGACTTCCCCCATCACAGTCTCCAAAAGTTCTATTCTTTCCTTGTTTGTAGCCATCAGTTTTGCAATGGTTGAAGAAGGAAATGGTGTGGCTCTAATACCAATGATAGGTCCCAATTAGAACTCGCCACTTTGTAAGGAAACTATATTCTATTTAGGTGAGAATTAGACCATAAAGTTTGAGATGAATGCCTGATATCTTTATTCATTAGCTAATGTTCTTTAAATAGGAAAAGAATGCAACTGCCATGCACTAATATCCCATAAAACAAGGTTATTATCGCGGCATGGTCTTAATAAATAAACGTGCTTAGATAATGCAACAAATGGTAATAGAAATGCAAAAATCTTCCTACAACTCCATGTTTTCAGCCATGATACTTAGGATTTGGCCTAGGAACCTTCGCTAATCGTCATGGACCTCTATTATAATCTTAAAGAAAAAGGCAAAAATCAAGTGGATTCAAGAAGGTGATAAAAACATTTCATTCTTTCACAAAGTAATTAATTAGAGGCCTAAGAAATTGATAATCAAAGGGTTGTTTGTCAATTGGAAGTACATTGAGAATCCAGTTGAAATCAAGACCAAAGGTCAAAAAATTTTTCAGGAAAAATTCAGAGAAAACCTTCAATATAGACCATTGCCTCTTCTAGGTTGAATAAACTCAGTGGATTGATTAGATGCCTCACTCCTCAAAAGTTCAATTGAAGAAAGTGAGATAAAAGAAGCAATTTATGAGTGCGGAGGTTCAAAATCATTAGCACTAGATGGTTTTTACTTCAACTTTTTCAATAAATACTGGAGCATTGTGAAAGAAGAAGTCTGGAAGTTTGTAAAGGAATTGAAAACTTTTGGTCATCTGGGAAGGGGTTATAATGCATCATTTATAACTCTTATCATCAAGAAAATTAATCTTTCAGGCTTAAATGACAATAGACCTATTAGCTTGGTTGGATCAATGTGCAAGTTAATAGCCAAAATTCTTGCAAATAGGCCAATAAGGAAAATCCACGTATTAATCATGATAAGCAGCTCGCTTTCATTGGAGGCAAGAAAATTCTAGACATAGGCCTTGTTGCTAATGAAGCTGTAAGCTTTCCAAAAAAGAAGAAGATGAAAATGGCTTTATTTAAATTGGATTTTGAGAAGTCTTTCAATAACGTGAATTGTAATTTCTTATTGCATTTAATGAAAGTCATGAACTTTGGTGAGAAGTGGATATCTTGGATCAATGTTTGCCTTTGTTCAGCTTAGCAGTGGAAACAATTCGAGCTACGTATTAAACAATTTGAACTCGAGATCAATTTTTTCATTATTGAGCCGAGCTTAACGAGCCTCGAGCTAAGCTTTAAGCCGTAAGATAAGTTCAAATCCTTGACGAGCTGAGCCTTGAGTCGGGCGGTGTTTAGCTCAAATCCTTATTAAGCCTAACAAGCCTAGTAAGAAAATTAATATAATATAATATATCTAACCCTAATTCCTTAAAATGTATACACCCAATTGTTTATTGATCATTGAACTTGGATATATTTTGTTAACTTTATGTTCAGTTGGACTTAATTATGAGGGTTGTGTGATATGAAAACTTGAACCTATTCTTAAAATCGAGCTTGATTTTGAGCCAATCGAGCTCGATTTTATCAAGAACTTTTTCAAACTGAGCTTTGAGCCCTATTTTCCAAGCTCGTCAAGCTCGAGCCGAGCTTCAAGCCTAGGAGTGTTTGGACTCGGATTGACTCATTTTCACCCCTAGATCAACCTCAGTTTTTGGTTTAATAAACTTCGGTCCCACAATTGAATTCTCTATGGTGAGATGTCTTCAGTAGGGAGACCATTTGTCCCTCTTTCTTTTTATAATTATGGCAAAGGCACTTCACTATATGCTTGAAGAAGTTGTTTCTAAAGGTGAGATTAAGGGTACGTCTATTGGTGACTATTGGGTTTCTTAGCTCAAATTCAAGAAGCCTAAAATTTTAGTTTGTTTAGGATTTTGTCTTGATTTTTCTATTTTTTTTGTGATTTAGTTTTCTTACTTTATTTGTGACCTAGGTTTATGTGTGGACTATAAAAAGGCTTACTGTGTTATGGTTTGGGCATGAGAGAAAAACTAATGTGTTGAAGAGGTAAGATGTGGGATTTCAGAAGGGAAAAGAGGTACGGAGGCCAACGAGAGCCAGGAGGAGATGCCTTTTATGATTTTCATATATAGTAATTGTGTGATGGCTAAATTATAGGGTTATCAGTAGTGTGTAAGAGATCCATAAGCTAGTGTGAGCACTAAGGGCATACCTTTGCTATAATCTCTATTTTGTTCAAATGGATTTCTATCATCCGTAGATGTAGGCTATTTAAGAGCTTAGCCATGTTATATTGGGGTGTGCTTGTATTGATCGTGTTTGTTATTCCACTATGAGAGATGGCTGCTTGGGGAATTTTTTCCATCAAATAGTATCAGAGCTAATGGTTTGCCACGTACTAGTATTGTGGCATGTATAATTCGATACTTGCCATGGTAGAGCATTTGAATTGTTTGATAAAGCCCTGGGGAATTGTCCTAAGGATGTTTAACAGTGGTTGTGACATGGTATCGATAGATCGATACAGGTTTAAAGATTGAAAATTTTGTTCGAGTTTGTTGATGTTTGTGAGGTTAGTTTCTGGAGTTATGATCATGTTGTTCGTACTCGTTCGCATTCGTTGTTGTGTTCATGTTTTTGCGATGTTTGTGGTGTTTATGTTTGTGATCATAATCATGTGTTTGTGATATTCATTTTCATGCTAACGAATTTGAGCCAAGGTAGAGATTGTTGGGTTTCTTTGCTTAAATCCAAAAAGCCTAAAGATTTTAGTTTGTTTAGGATTTTGCTTTAATTTTTCTATTTGTTTTGGATTTAGTTTTCCTATTTTATTGTGGTTTGAGTGTATGTGTGGCCTATAAAAAGGCTTATTGTGTTAGGGTTTGGGCATGAAAGAAAAGTCAAAGTGGTGAAAAGGCAAGATATGAGGATTTCAGAAGGGAAAAGAAGTCCAGAGGCCATAAAGGGGTAAGGGAAGAAGTCTTTTGTGATTATCATATCTTGTAACTATGTGAGGACAAGATTATGAGGCTGTTAGTAGCGTTTAGGGGATTTATAGGCTAATGTGAGCACTAAAGGCATACCTCTAGTATAATTTCTATATATTTTTTTGAGTGGATTTCCCACATCTATTGGTGTAGGCTACATAAGAGCTAAACCACATTAAATTCGTGTATACTTGTATCGATTGTGTTTGTTGTTTCATTGCGCATAATGGATGATTAGGGAATTTTTTCTGAATAGTGACAACATTGTAATGCATCTTTATTTTGTAGATGATACACTAGTTTTAGAAGATTGGAATAAAACCAACATTCTATAGTTTAAAAGAATTTTGAACTGCTTCCAAGTTCTTTATGGGCTGTGAGTCAATACCTCTAAAAGCAATTTGATTGGAGTTAATGTGGCTAGGGAAGAGGTGCACATGATGGCAAACTTGATTGTGTGCAAAGTTGGTGCTATCTTTATTTAGAACTTAAGATTGCTTATTAGGCATTCCATGAAAAGGCTTTTCTTTTGGAATAGGACCATACAGAAAATAAACCACTGACTCTTTTCTTGGAATGCAAGAAATATGTCTGCTAGAGCCCAAATTACCCTAATCAAGTCTTGTTTATTGGGTCTCCCTCTCTTCTTTTTTTTTTTTTTNTTCTACATGTACACTTAAAATTCTTGAATCTCTTAGATGCAATTTCTTATGGGGTTCATTTAGGGGAGGGGGGAAGAAAAAAATCTATTAGGTGCCCTGAAACTCTATCGTCCAAGATAGGAAATCAGGGGGTTTAGGTATCGTGAGTTTAATGGGAAAATATTTGGCTTTACTTGCAAAATAGTGGTGGCACTTTAGGGTAGAGTCAGGATTGTTATGGAAAAAAAGTAGTTAAGTCAATTTATGGTGTATAAGGTGGGTTAAAAGAGGATAGGCGTTTAATAAAGTATGGGGAGGGACAATTGAGATTGTTGAGTCGCTAAATAAAAAAGGAATCTCATTAAAAGATTGCTTTCACTGGAAGGTGGGGAATGGAGAGTAATTAGATTTTGGTTATATTTGTGGATTGAGGATGAAATATGTGTTGTCAAATTCCAAAGACTATTTAGGCTAACTACTGACTCTAACGTAAAGTTAGCAAATATGGGGTATTTGGACAGTCATGTTTGGAAATAGAGTCTTCAGTGGCGGCACTTACCAAGGGGATGTATGCTTTCAGAACTCAGTAATCTTTGTAATCTGTTGAGTACAGCTTCCTTGAACAGGCTATCACAGGACTCCTTAAAATGGAAACTTTACAATGACCATAAGGATTTCTTTAGAATAGTTGGACTCCACTTAAAGTGAATTTCTTTGCTTAGAAACTATTCCAAAATAGACTTCCAACATTGGAGAATCTTCATCTTCATAGACTACACTAGGAAATCACATTTTTTTTGTTATGCAGTCTTCACCAAAAGGGGCTGGAGCATCTTTTTCTTAGATGTTATTTCACTAAGGAGATTTGGAAGGCAGTTTATGCTTGGTGGGGAGGTTCTTTTTCAAATGTTTTCTACATATCTCACTTGTTTGGCCTCCCTATGTCTTCAGGTTCAGCAATCACAAAAACATTTTGGGACACTACAGTTACAACTGCTTTGTAGGCAATTTGGTTTGCAAGGAACAAGCTAATTTTTGAAGGTAAACATCCCAATATAATGAAGAGTTTTTCACTAGTCCAGCTTCACTTACGCTTCTAGTTCTCTAATCGTTTAGGGAAGGTTATATGTTCTTTTAGTAATTAGTGTTGTAACCCTCGTTCATTCATCTAGGCACTTGTAGCAACGTGATTTTTAGGAGTCACCACCAATCAATTTACCTAGGTCAATTGGATACCTGTTATGGTCTGCGAAAGATTCTAAGATCGTGAGTCCGTTACGCTAAAATAACCTTATTAAAGCGCCCCAAAATTGGTACTATAGGGTTCAGTTTTATCTTTTCCTAAATCTTTATTTCTTAACCTATTCTTTGATTGAGAGTGATTTATTTAATTTAATTCCAAACCGTGAATCTTATCAAACCAACCGGATATGAAATCTTAGATGTACTAGAAATCTCGGGACTTTATCAAATCCACTAAAAATTTCAAAGGAACACCTTATTCAAACCGTGAATCTTACCAAACCAATCGGATTCAAACAAATAATTCGTCTCAAAATTTTATCGAATCACCAAGAACGGACTCTTGAAAAATTTGTTATGTATTAGAAAATTGACTCTATTAAGTCTCTTCCTAATTCCTCAATACATCATGAGATTCAAAATAAAGAAAAATCAAAACTATTCTAAAAGAAAACTCAAAACTGGTTAAATTTAATTAAACATGAGAATTCATGAAAATTGTTGGTGCAAGTTGTTTGAAAACGGCTCAATGTAAGAAAAAACAAAGTTCTGGTCAGTGGCTAAATTATAAGAAAATAAACTTGTAGTTCTAGTGACTAATCTGGAAACGAAAGAAACAAAGGTTAGTGACCTGATTGAACAAAATAAACAAAACAGAAAGCTAAACGAAGGTTAAACCAGGAGGAAAGGTAGACCAAATCGGCTTTAGACCAAAACAGTTTGAGCGCGGGTCTTCCATCCGGATCTTTCTCTGATTCTCCGTTTTCTGACAACGTCGAGGGGAAGGACCACCTGGGCTTGGCTCGACGGTGGCAGGCTACCTCGGAGAAAAGGATATGGTGGCCGATGGCGTCGAGGATGGTGGGATGGAAGGAAGACCGAACGCGATGGAGGAAACAACGGGAAGCAAGCAGATGAATTGTGATCGGCCTCTCCCTCGGCGTCTTCAGTGGCAGCTCTAGTGCAACGGTGATGGTATGGGATGGTCGGTGAGTGGCTGGTAGGGATAGCGATAGGGATTGCCCACCGATCTTGCCGCTTTCTATCCACCCATACCGACTTCCGCCTGTTGGAGTGTTGGGCAACAGGAGGGAAGGGCCAAGGGATGGCGACAGCTTGAGGGAAAGATTAGGGCTTTGGGGAAGGGTAGTGAGAAAATAGGATACTTGGGTTGCAGTTTTACCTTTTTCGCTAGGAGCTTAGGGTTTTGAATTTTTCTTTCATTTTCTCTTCCAAATGTGACTTATTTATACTAGAGAGACTTTCAAACGTGATTAACAAGGTTTTGAAAGTTTAAAAGTGATCCAAATCAGATTTGAAGAGATTAGGATATAATCTGGTGAAATAACAGTTTAAGTCCAACAAAACTCTCCAGCTGCCTATTCTGCCCTAAATTCTATTTGAATTTCAATTTGACCCAAAACTTCTAGGATTTGTCAGATTAGCCCAAAACTTTGCAAAAATCACCAGATTTTTCTAGAATTTCATAAAATCGTCATATTTAGCCTAAACTCTCTAAAATTGACAGATTTTCCAATTTTGCCTAAAAACTTTTAAAAGCCCTCACTTTCACCCAACTTTTTCCTCCTGCCTAAATTGACCCAACAAAACCTTTAGGACTTTAAATTAGTATCAAAACTAAACAATGTAACCTAAATGTGACAGGACCAACTAACTTTAAAATACGAACAATGACCTAAATATCATAACAATCAACTAAATTGTCCTTAAAAATGAAAATGCCCCCTAAACTAATTTTCATAACCTAAAAGCTTAAAAAAAGTCAGTTCCCGGACAAAATTGGGTGTCAACAGCTGCCCCCCTTTGAATGTCTCATAGAATATGAAACATGCAAAGCCATTAGCCAATTTTGTCCAGCCCTCTATTTGGACAATGAGAACCCACCTACTGCTAAAAACTTGAGGAGAAAAACTCATCCCATTTGAGGTTAAGGAACCTTTCTTGTTACCTCTATGATAGAAACCTTCCTATTATCCAACAATTTAGGGAGAAAAACTCTTTCCTCCTTGTCTATCAGGCTTAGGAACTTTCCTAACCTTTTACAATAAGAACTTTCTTATTGCTTCCAAACCTAAGAGGAAAACTTTTTCCTCTTTTTTTAAGGGATTAAGGAACCTTCCTCACCCTTAGCTGTATAGAAACCTTTTTATAGAAGAGAGAAACTCTTCTCTCATTCCTTTTAACTTCGGTAGAGAACTCTCTCTCACCATGGTCTAAGAGGTAGATAACCCTCTCTTTACCACCTCTTGTTGATTTAGAGGTAGAGAACATTGTCTCTTTACAACCATTAAATTTCTTGGAGGTAGAGCACCCTGACCCTTTATCACCTCCAAATTCCTTTGAGGTAAAGCACCATGACTCTTTACCACCTCTATTTTCCCTTAAGGCAGAGCACCCTGACTCTTTACGACCTCTAAATTGCTTTGAGGTAGAGCACTCTGACTTTTTACCACCTTTATTTTCCCTTAAGGTGGAGCACCCTGACTCTTTACCACCTCTAATGACTTTTGAGGTAGAGCACCCTGACTTTTTACCACCTCCGATTTATCCCATACTATGAGAAAAAGAATAACTTTGCTTTTGAAAACTTGGATTATCTTTGTTTTAGATGTGATGAGTTAGAAAAATCTTTCTCATTTAAAACCTCTGTTTGACTTGAATTACGAGGAAGAGAATTTGACTTAAATTACGAGGAAGAGAATTACTTTCTCTTTAGAGCCTCGATTAGCTTTGGTATTGATATATAGGAACCCTCCTTGTTATCTCAAGCAAAAATTTCTAAGAAGGCAACCGAACTTAGAATAATTTCATCAAAAGTATAAATTTTCCAAATGGGTGAATGCAAAAAAAAAACTTGAAATTCCATAAAATGAGTGAATCTAAAAAAGTTGGAGATTCTATGAAATGAGTGAATTTCAAAAAGCTGAAGATTCCATGAAATGAGTGAATCTTGAAAGTAAGAAATTCCACAAAACGAGTGAATTTCAAAAAGCTGAAGATTCCACGAAATGAGTAAATCTTGAAAGTGAGAAATTTCACAAAATGAGTGAATTTCAAAAAGATGAAGATTCTACGAAATGAGCAAATCTTAAAAGTGAGAAATTCCACAAAATTAGTGAATTTCAAAAAGCCAAAGGTTTTACGAAATGAGTGAATCTTAAAAGCAAGAAATTCCACAAAACGAGTGAATTTCAAAAAGCCGAAGATTTTACAAAATGAGTGACTCTTGAAAGTGAGAAATTTCATAAAATGAGTGAATTTTAAAAGGTCGAAGATTCCATGAAATGAGTGAATCTTAAAAGTAAGAAATTCCACAAAATGAGTGAATTTCAAAAACCGGAGATCCCATGAAATGAGTAAATCTTGAAAGTAACAAATTCTACAAAATGAGTGAATTTCAAAAGCCAAATATTCTTGAAAGTGAGAATTTTCACAAAATGAGTGAATTTTAAAAAGCTAAAGATTCTACAAAATGAGTGAATCTTGAAAGTGAGAAATTTCCACAAAATGAGTGAATTTCAAAAAGCTGAAGATTCCACGAAATAAGTGAATCTTGAAAGTGAGAAATTTCACAAAACGAGTGAATTTCAAAAAGTCAAAGATTCCATTGAAATGAGTGGATCTTGAAAGTGAGAAATTCCACCAAATGAGTGAATTTCAAAAGGTCAAAGATTCCACGAAATGAGTGAATCTTGAAAGTAAAAAATTCCACAAATGAGTGAATTTCAAAAAGCTGAAAATTCCATGAAATGAGTGAATCTTAAAAGTGAGAAATTCCACAAAATGAGTGAATATCAAAAGGCTGAAGATTCCACGAAATGAGTGAATCTTAAAAGTGAGAAATTCCACAAAAATGAGTGAATTTCAAAAAGCCAAAGATTCTATGAAATCAGTGAATCTTAAAAATGAGAAATTCCACAAAATGAGTTAATTTCAAAAAGTCGAAGATTCTACGAAATGAGTAACTCTTGAAAGTGAGAAATTTCATAAAATGAGTGAATTTCAAAAGGTCGAAGATTCCACAAAATGAGTGAATTTTAAAAGTAAGAAATTTCACAAAATGAGTGAATTTCAAAAGCCGGAGATTCCATGAAATAAGTGAATCTTGAAAGTAAGAAATTCCACAAAATAATTGAATTTCAAAAGCCAAAGATTCTTGAAAGTGAGAATTTTCACAAAATGAGTGAATTTTAAAAAGCTGAAGATTCCACAAAATGGGTGAATCTTGAAAGTAAGAAATTCCACAAAATGAGAGAATTTCAAAAAGATGAAGATTCCATGAAATGAGTGAATCTTGAAAGTGAGAAATTTCATAAAATGAGTGAATTTTAAAAGGTCGAAGATTCCATGAAATGAGTGAATCTTGAAAATAAGAAATTTCACAAAATGAGTGAATTTCAAAAGCCAAAGATTATTGAAAGTGAGAAATTCCACAAAACAAATGAATTTCAAAAGGTCAAAGATTCCATGAAATGAGTGAATCTTGAAAGTGAGAAATTCCACAAAACGAGTGAATTTCAAAAGGTCGAAGATTTCACGAAATGAATGAATCTTGAAAGTGAGAAATTCCACAAAATGAGTGAATTTCAAAAAGCCGAAGATTCCACGAAATGAGTGAATCTTAAAAGTGAGAAACTGGTCCAACAAGAAACCTTAGGAGTTGAAAGTGTCTTAAGATACCTTAAAAATATCTTGAAAATGTCTTGAAGTGAGCTTCAAGAGCAACCGTCAAACATGATGAAAATTATTTTGAAAAATATCGTATGACAACTCCTGGATGTCCACCTTTCAAATATGCCCCCCATCATGAAAATAAACCATGATTTATTTGATGGTGAAAACTTACCTAGATTTCGATCATTGAAAACTTACTTTAACCTTGCAGTGGGTGTGATGATGTAGAGAAACTTTCTCATTTAACTTCAGTTCAACCCAATTTAGGAGGAAGAGAGTTACCATCCCTTTGGAAGCTCGGTTTAGGTTTCTTTTAAATGTGACGAGGTAGAGAAACCTTTCTCGTTTAAAACCTCGGTTTAATCTAAGCTATGAGGAATAGAGTTACCATCTCTTTGGAACCTCGGTTTAGCTTCCCTTTAAATATGACGAGGTAGAGAAATCCTTCTCATTTAGAACCTCGGTTTGACCCAAGTGACGAGGAAGAGAATTACCTTTTCTTTGAAACCTCAATTTAACTCAAATGTCATTTGATCTCAATTTATGTGAACTTACTTAGACTATAAAAACTTAATTCACTCGGATGATATCGAGAAATTAGAGCCTCTAACTCTTGGCAGATGTGAAGTGATTGAAACATTCCCTCTTTTTCCTTTGTCCAAAATGTCTCTCCCTTGATGTGCTTGAACTGAATTCTTTTTTTGATGTTTGCACCAAGCTTCATTGAATCCTGCTTATGATAAAAGCATGATGTGATGATGCTCATGATGCATGCTTCTTAATCTTTACATTTTTAGAATGACTTTGATAAAAGCCATGATGCATGAGTGAATTTTATGATTCCTTCAACGTTACCTTTTGTGATTCTTTTCCTTCAGTTATTTTGAACTCCTTCTTACGTCATCATGGATTTCATACAATCTGAAGGCTCAACTTTCAATGTCTCTTTGCCCCCTTCCTTTTCTTGTGGCCGTGCCAGTGCTTGCTTATCCCCATGTTATTGTATGATTGCTCTTCCTTGAACTCAAGTTTTGATCCATAAAACTTGCCCCCTTGTCTATTGAGCTTCTTTCTGGCAGGACCCTTCTTGCGCTTTACAGAGAGTACTTTGCCCCCCTGAATATAGTGTCTATGTGGATGAAGGTATCATCTTCTTTTGATTTATAAATATCATGCATTTCTAGACCTTTGTGATGGCACTCGATCGTGAATTTCTCTTACAAGAATCACATCTTTTTAAAGAAAGTCTCAAGCTATCTCCTCACTTTTAAGTCCACACACATTGATGAATAATGGTTTGGCCGTAAAGAAAAACTTTCATCAATTTGCAAAGCTTGACAAAATAATTTACGGTCTTTATATTTGATTAAAATGTCCTGTTATTCTTCCCCTTTCAAACTCAAAGACATAAAATGCAAAAGGCAAAAAGGTAGAAATAGGTTTTACAATGA
The DNA here is from genome assembly GCA_000696445.1 of Aquilaria agallochum. NCBI lineage: Eukaryota > Viridiplantae > Streptophyta > Magnoliopsida > Malvales > Thymelaeaceae > Aquilaria > Aquilaria agallochum. The sequence goes on from KK900155.1 coordinate 80,607, forward strand.
TAGCCTTTTAACTGAGTAAGAATGATATCGAGAGGCAAATGTTAGGTTGAGGAAAGTTAAGTTTGAGTGGTGTGAAAGAATGGTCTTTTAATGCTACTCGTGAGCAGACCTGATTGCCTTAAAAAACTCAATAGCGACAACCTCAAACTTGCTACCTTTTCCAGAAAGTTAGACTTCATATGTTGCCCCCCAACCCTCATAATCTGTATGTACGCTTGCTTTGAAGGTTGTTTTTATCTTCTAAATCGCCTTTGCAGGTTTTCAGTCTAGAATCCATAGCTCACTTTTCTTTTTCTTTTTTTTTTTCATTTTTTTTCTTTCATTTGCTTTAACTTGAGCCTTTTTTTTTCTTGTTTTTCTTTTCTTTTGTGAGTTATGATTGTGACGCGCATAATAGCCTTCTTGAAGTGAGAAGAATCAAGTGGCCTTACTTGCTTGTGCTTGCTTTCAGCCTTTTCTTTCATTTGAATTTTCCTTTGTTGCCTTTTGATGGAAGGGATGAACTTCTTTCCTTTTTGAAATTTGTGTTGCAGAGAACTGAGAACCTTTTCTTGTGTTGAGCATTCATGAGAATTGAGAGGCCACCTAAGCCATTTAATATGAGAGCTACATTCTTTGGAAGCTAACCAAAGACTTCTTACAAGGATACTGATAACCACTGCGAACTTCCTTTTAAGAGTTTAGGTGCAACATTTGAGATCCTTCTTACTAGATTTGGCAGCACTTTCAAGATCACTACCATCAAATCTCCCTTAACTTTCATTTCTAACCACAAGTCGTTTATGAAATAAAGTGTGGTGGCAATAAGGGATGGTGTAATGGCAAAGAATGAGAGACAGATATAAAAATGGAATAGAATGTACACATTACACCTTTTTATTGGACAAGAAAATAATAACATGTTTCCATTTAACAAAGATTACACCCTAAATTCTGGATTAAATCTAGGAGATTTTTACTATTAAATTACTTTGGCAAGCTCTCAAAGATACAAGTTTACTCAAATGATTCTCTGTCATTCAAAAGTGTGTGCGAATTTCCGGGTTGGATATAACTTGGAGCCCTTCCAAAATCAATGTAATTTTAGCTTAGAATCTTCACTTTCAATTACCAATCACTTCGGGATCTAGCAATTTGGAATCGATCAACTGTTGAACCAACTTAGAAGAGGAGGCCGGTTGATCTTTGCTGCCATTGGCATGAGTGATAGCAGGTTTGACTCTATGAGCTTAAGGAGTAGCTCAGTGTAGCTTGTGGAAGTTGTATCAACTTGAGTAGCTTTCTTCCATGAGTGGTATGTGGTACTGATGAGGGAGCCTTGAAGACTACCGCTTCAATAGGACATCCTTTTGCCTGTAATGTGAGTGGTGTTGGACCATAAGACTTAGAGATGATGTTTTGGAAACTCCACTTCTTTCATTGCAAGATCCCCCAGATGAAGAATCGACCAGTTTTCCTGTTTTGATTTCAAATTCGATCCTTTCTCCAGATAATACCATATCTAAAAAGCTACTCGGAGTGTTCCTAACTAGTTTATCATAAAATGGTCCATTCAGTGTTTGGATAAACAGGTTGATCAGTTCTCTTTCTATCACAGGTGGTTGAACTTGTGCGGCTAAGTCTCTCCACTTTTGTGCGTACTCCTTAAAGGTTTCTTATTTCTTCTTCTCCATATTCTGAAGGGTTTGATGATCAGGAGCCAAAACCATGACATGCTTATAATTATTGATGAAAGCTTAAGCAAGATCATTCCATGTCCTAATGTTCTTTGGGCCTTCGCTAAGGTACCATTGCAATGCATACTTTGTCAAACTCTCTTGAAAAAGAGCCACCCATACCTTTTCGTCATTTATGAGGGGTTGAAGCTTTCCTAGGAAAAGTGTTATATGAGTGATGGGGCCAACTTGTCCCATCGTATTTCATAAACTCTGGTACCTTGAAGTCTAAGGGAATCATAACATCAGGCACCAAGCAAAGATTGTCCACTGACAGGGATCCGAATAAAGTGCCACCTTCAATGGCTTGAAGTCTCTTCTCTATGGTCTCGAGTCTCTGAGTATCCTCTTCTTCTTTAAGAGACTACTTCTTTTCTTCAAAAATTGGATTATGCCTTAAATGAATGTTATCAAATGGGCCTGAGTCGTGAAAGGGCTTTTCTTGAACTGAGACCCGTTGTTGAGTGAATTCGGGAGGGTAGGTCAGATCTTGTGGGTCTTTATGGGGGTTTGCACCGTCTTCCCCTTGATCAGCTCCATTAGATGCTTCATTTGTTCATCCATGCCCACTATCTTTAACTCAATGTCAGTGAGACGTCCTTCCATCTGCTCTGCCATTAGTCTTGTTTGAAGCTGAGTTGTATATCGGTGTTGAGTACCTGTTACCCACTCCGGGGTAGTCCAGTTATGGTGCCAAAACTGTGCATTCAGACTCTCAGGATTGGTAATGTTCTGTAGGCCATCAGCACACTACCCTTAGTGTGCATACCCAAGTGGCCCTCTTGGGCACTATGTAAATACATGCCTATTGGTCCAACCATCACACACATATTCACATTTCATGCACACCATGGCAGCAAAGAAGGAAAACACTAGCACAAGTCTTAGTTTTGGCTTCCACACATTAGGCAATCTTGTTAAATTCTAGTGATCAGCCACTGCGCCTGCAACTTCCACTAATAAACTGTATCATTCTAGCCTCATACCCCCCTGTTTTCTTTTCTCCATTATGAAGTAGAGACTTACAGCAAACCAAGAAATTTTGTTTTACACCAATAGCCCACCCATGGACCAAGTTATGGATTTTTGAAGTTGGTTACAAAATTCTGACCAAATGAACAGTAACTCAGCCAATTTTGCAACATCATATCTTTGGCTACAAGGATCGAAATCCAGAAATTCCAAATTCCAGTTCAACCTCTAGATGTTATCTAGGTGTGTTCAAAATCTCATACCAATATTCATTCTACACAGTGAGATATTAAACTTTAGGTACATGGTCAAAATTCTGGCAACTTTTGGACCATTTTGCCCATACAATTTTTCCAAACCATGCAAACACTTCATTCACAAGGGGAAAGCCCTCCAAGGCTATCCCATATATGTCCATTACACATAGGAATTACATTCCCTTTCTTTTAACAACTTTATGTGGGAAAAACAGAATTTACAAGTAAGCACCCCATCATTCACACTTAGGTAGCTTTGCACCACATCACTTACATAGCCAAAACATTACTCAAATGTTCACATACTTGTCTCGTCTTACATATACTACATGTACATGCATACATGCACTACAATATGGTCTTAAATCAGCTAAATACGCACCCTAGGTTACAGGAGGTCCTGAGACACAATGGACTCCAAAAACAGGATGCTGGACAGCTGCTGCACAACACAGTAAGTACCACCATTAAAAATACCAAATGTGGTCCTAAAATCACCAAAATTTCCAGATCATAACTAGACATATGGAAGTTCATGTACCTGAAATTTCAGATCAAAANCTTTTACCCCCCATACTTCAAACACTATGGTGAGAATTACACAATATAATGGTTTTTAGCCATTATGATGCACTTGTAATTCTCCCATTTTGTGAGCTGGTAACAGTACCAATCTTTTACCTTTTTTAAAATGAGATTCTTTTTATCGGGCTTTATATACACGTAATTGATGTAATGCATGCATGCAATAAGTGAGCTTAATTGTCCACTGTTGTAGAACTTCAAGACTTCTTGCTGACATAAGAAGGACAATAGTTAGTATAGTTTGATGTGTGATTTTGATGCATGAAGGGAAAAGTATGCTTGAAAAATAATCAAATCAACAAATGAAAAGTGAGATTAGAAATAAGTTGGAATAGAATTGATATGGAGAAATAATATATGAGCCACCAAAGTTATAAAGAGAAAAAACATACGAACAAAGCAACAAAAATGGTCAAATGACAAAAGAGTTATAGCAACACTAGTGTAGAAACACAAAACAATTACGAAAACAATGAAGCGAGTCAACTAAACGGCATGTGTCTTGTTATGGCAGTCTTAATAGATAAATAGATGGCCGTTATATGCGTAGGTAGTTTTTGAAAGAAAGGTTATAGGTTGGCTCTCGAATTCCTCTCGCTAAGTCTTATTGAACTAGAAAATGCCCAATTTCTCACCCACAAGGGTTACGTGAGGAAGGATTAATTTAAGTCGTAGTTTTCATGGTCCCATGGGTGACTATCATCACACGCGAGCAACACTACTTACTACTACGGATTAGAGAAAGCGCGGAGACTACTGTCTCACACAACTAGCCTACCCCTGGTGTTTTGCAAAATTTGGTTAGAGTGAGCTTGGGTATTGAGCTCATTATGCATGTTGAGGTGTGTACGCGTAACAACCTAAAAAAATACACAACACATCACATCAATATGTTAAGAAACAAACAAGAAAAGAAAAGAGTAAAACTAAACCCTTTTATGGCTAGACTCGTCCCCATTAGAGTCGCCAAGCTGTAGCAATGTGATTTTTAGTAGTCACCACCAATCAGTTTGCCTAGGTTGATTGGATACCTGTTATGATCTACAAGAGATTCTAAGATCGTGAGTCGATTACGCTAAAATAACCTCATTAAAATGCCCAAAAATTAGCATCATAGGGTTCAATTTTATCTTTTCCTAAATCTTTATTTCTTAACCTATTCTTTGATTAAGACTGATTTTATTTAATTTAATTTCAAACCGTGAATCTTATCAGACCAATCGAATATAAAATCTTAGATATCCTAGAAATCTCGAGACTTTATAAAATCCACCAAAAATTTGAAAGGAACACTTTGTTCGAACCGTGAATCTTACCTGACCAATCGGATTCGAACAAATAATCCGTCCCAAAATTTTATCAAATCACCAAGAACAGACTCTTGAAAAATTTGTTATGTATTAAAAAATTGACTCTATTAAGTCTTTTCCTAATTCCTAGATGCATCATGAGATTCAAAATAAAGAAAAATCAAAACTATTCTAAAAGAAAACTCAAAACTGGTTAAATTTAATTAAACATGAGAAATCATGAAATTGTTGGTGCAAGTTGTTTGAAAACGACTCAATGTAAGAAAAAACAAAGTTCTGGTCAGTGGCTAAATTGTAAGAAAATAAACTT
>KK900155.1:87343-114337 GCA_000696445.1 Aquilaria agallochum
GCTCTGGGGAAGGGTAGCGAGAAAATAGGATACTTGGGCTGCAGTTTCACCTTTTTTCGCTAGGAGCTTAGGGTTTCGAATTTTTCTTCCATTTTCTCTTCCAAATGTGACTTATTTATACTAGAGAGACTTTCAAACGTGATTAACAAGGTTTTGAGAGTTTAAACGTGATCCAAATCAGATTTGAAGAGCTTAGGATATAATCTGCTGAAATACCAGTTTGAGTCCAACAAAACTCTCCAGCTGCTATTCTGCCCTAAATTCTGTGCGAATTCCAATTTGACCCAAAACTTCTAAGATTTGTCAGATTAGCCCAAAACTTTGCAAAAATCACCAGATTTTTCTAGAATTTCATAAAATCCCCAGATTTAGCCTAAACTCTCTAAAATTGACATATTTGCCACAAACTTTCCAATTTTACCTAAAAAATTTTAAAAACCCTCACTTTCACCCAACTTTTTCCTCCTGCCTAAATTAACCCAACAAAACCTTTAGGACTCTAAATTAGTATCAAAACTAAACAATATAACCTAAATGTGATAAAACCAACTAACTTTAAAATACCAACAATGACCTAAATATCATAACAATCGACTAAATTGTCCCTAAAAATGAAAATGCCCCCTAAACTAATTTTCTTAAACTAAAAGCTTAAAAAAAAGTCAGTGCTCGGATAAAATTGGGTGTCAACGGCACTCAAATTAAAATCTTGACCCTCTTGTAATCTTCTCTTTTATTCCAGCTTCTTGTTGCTTCATTCTGCATTTTTTATACTATTACAATTCATTGTTGTTAAAAAAAAACATCGTAACGAATATGTTGGACAAACAATATATGATAACTTGTTTAGAACAAACTAGGCAAAAATGCGATATTATTGATTCTAGTTTGTTAATGGATAACTAACCTTACAGGTATAGTTTGGGATTTATTCTTCACTGCTTTTCTTAGTGCTGGCTTTGTAGCTATTTGTTTTGAAGCTTTTTGCTCATTTGATTTTTTTTTATTTTGTTTATGTTTCTTCTTAAGGCTTTTTTTTTTTTTGTTTTTAGATTGTGTATTTCATTCTTGGACTAGAAGTGCAGAAGATGAGAACAAACAGAGAAGATGAAATAAGAAATTAGACTTTTGGTCTTTGTAGTATGTTTTCATCACTTGATCTAGACATTTTGTAGGGGATTTTTTGGTAGAAGTACGAAGACAGAGAGGAAAAAATAATATATAAGTGCAAAAGTTTTAGTCAAACTTACTGACTTTTTGTCAATTTTGACCTTTGGCTTCTACCTGTTCACCTGTGTTTTTTAGTATTTATCACTTCGTTGGCTTATTTTGCAGATTGGAGAAGGGGATTGAAGCATCAAGTAGAGTGGAATGAAAAAGAGAAAAATAAAAAGATCAAACTATAATTTTCACTATGGTGTCGAGGCTCAAAGAGCAATGTTGCAACACAATAGGCAAGTTGCCTCTGGCACCATTTTGGGGGCCTAGCACTATAGTGCCAGTGGTAGTAATGGGGCACCGAAAAGCCCTCTACACCTCATTCTCCAAATATTGCAGTTTGAATAATCCTTTATTTTTTGCACTTTGGTACTACTGTAGGTGAGAAAAAGTGGCCCCTACTCCCATTCTTGAATTCTAACATGTTTGGGGCAAGCTTTTCCTCTCCTAGGAGTAGAGTGAATAAAAAAGCCTTATTGTTTTTAAGGATTTATAGGGAAGAGGACATCCAAACATTTGTTAGTTTTGAGAGCTAGGGTTTTGACACCATTTTTTCTTTATTCTTATTTACAATTTTCGTGCCACCACTTGAGAGTTGCTTTAAAGAAGTTTGGAGTTCTAAAGTGGGACTTCTTGGAGACTTAAGAAATCAAGCTCCACATGTTTAACTTTGGTTCTTTCTTTCTACCTTCATATAACTAGTCATGGACGCTATTTTATCTATTATTATGTTTGCATTTTGTTTGAGCATAGAGTATTTCTCAAAACACTTTCTATGGTGGTAACTACTTGACATTGTTATGCATTTTGAACAAATGGATATTTGTATTGGATTTGTCACAATTGCTTGTTTACTTGCCATTTTGAGCATATTGTTAGGATTGATGACCACAATTTATTGGACCTTAGATTTTTCTTAAAATCTTTAAAAATTTGAAAAAAATTGGAATTAGGAGAAGAGTTTAGTGACCAACAACTTGTTGGGAGACTAATCTAGCACACCAGGTGAAAAGTTATTGATACATGTAATTCATTTCTCAAACTAGAAATTAAGATGGGAGTCTATTATAGTTTAAGCTTGTGAAAGTGACCTTTGACTTGGGAAAGTGAGTGCCAAATTAGTTAATTTCACTAACAAGTAGGAAAATTAACACATTAGCTATAATTAACTAGCTAACTAGGTTAAGTAAGAGAAAACCATAGGAAGTGTGCTTTTATTAGCTTATTGAAAACCCAAATTTGCATTGTTATTGTTTGTTCTTATTAGTGGTAGTTTAATTAAGATCAATTTAATTCCCTAACTTCAAAGTTGAGCAGTAGGTGATCTAAAATCATGGGTACTTGTCAATAAAACACATGATCCAACCTCATGGTAATGATATTTTACTCACCCTACCCATGTATATCTTATGCACTTGTGAGCAGTGGTTTTAAAGCTTGGAAAATTTTTTTGACATTGTTGTCAGAGATAGTTTTGTATTGGATTATGCAATATCATTGCTTGTAGGACCACTCTAGACTTGACTTTTATTTCTTTTACTTATTGGTTCTTATGTATTTTGGTTCTTCTTTTGTAGGAACCTTGGTTTCTAACACAATCTCATCATAGAAATTTAGTGTCATACATTCCAGGGATCAAAAGGCATAATAGAGAGCTAACAGCTATGTACCAAATGATTGATTGTTGTTCTACATATTCATTTGTGGAAGGAGGTAGAGATAACAACAACAATGGTATAGGAGGTAACAATGGTGGCAATGGTGATCCATACCACCAATTTGGTAGTTTGGCCATGAAAGATACTAATATTTACGTTTCAGATTTCTTGGAAGCTTTGAAACCTTCAAGGCTAATGGTGCATTTGCAAATGCTATAAGGCTACAACTACCATCACTTTTTTGTGACATTTTAGTTGCTGAAGTTTATTCTTTTTTCTTATTTCTTTGAATTAAAAGTCCACCAGATTTAGAAGGTTTTCATCCTACAAGTAATTAAATATTATTATTGAGATTTTATTGGTGCATCACCCTAGTTGTGTATCCACCGTAAGATCTACTATTAACTTGAATGGATAGTAAGCTAGATAGTAGTCTAAAATCTAAATACTGATCAATAGTTACTTGCAATTGAAACATTTAGAAATTTATCTAATTCTACTTTAAAGAGACAAGATGAATAACAAACTTTTAATAATGGAAAAATTAAAAAGGCCTATGACTTTCACGATAAGAGATGTTGACAGGCACAGAGACAAAGGGGCCGGGGGTGTCTCGCCTCCCAACCCCCAAATATGTTTGCATAATTATATATGCATGATGTGTATTTTATAAACTATTTTGGAAAATTAAATAGTAAAAAATATAAATAACAACACAAATAGTGAAGCAAGTTAAAAATATTGATTTTAACTTTTTTTATGTAAAATTTATACCCAATATTAATATATTAACTTTGATTTTTTACCTACGGTTGAATGAGCTTTTGGATATTTTTATTGCCATGCCAATCAAATGGTTTGTTAAAGCCAAATTGGAATTGACTTAGGATGTGAGGAAAAGATAAATGGACATATTGACTTACATAAAAAGTAGTTTATTGTTGGGGTGTATGAAACTAAGGTGGAGGGATCTACGAAGAGAGATCTACAAAACAATGAGAAAAAAATAGCTTACAACAATAGAAGGTTATAAAGTATTACTAGCAATTTTTATTTTTATTATTATTTTCTTTTTTGACTTGTAAGTTATCGATTTTATCTAGTAGGTTTGGTCATAATTTTTTTGTTTGTCCAAATAGTAGGTAATCCCTACTATCGTGTTTAATTAATAAGAGTGTCATTGCTGTCATAATAGTTTTTTACAAGTTGGAACTTACAATTACAATTTCCCCATTCTCTACGTTGCGTACCACTCAATATATGTGACTTACTTTTTCAATTTTTATATTTCTTTATCTATTTTATTTTATTATTTTTTCAGTGAATTCCAAATTAAATCATCACATGACTATGGAGACTGAACTTAATAAGTTTAAATATTTTTAATCATAAGGAATATGCGCTAGAGTTACTACAGACAGGTGACCAACCCTGTCGCCAAACTAGGAAAAATATTAAGGCAAGATTAAAAGGTTTAGGCGTATTTGGAGGACCTAGTTGTAGGTTTTTAAGATTATTAGGTGATATGAAATACAATTCAAAGATAAAGTGCTTTTTTAGAGGTTAACGTGAATTACAAATTACCAGCAGAAAAACACTTGAGCATTGAGGGACTGATGGTTAGGGTTTGAGAGACGAGAGACAACCGAAAAAGCCGAGGGAGAGGAGATCCAATTGATGCAATTGTTCAGATTTCATGCCAGACATGGCTTTTTGAATGAAGGAATTGGTCACAGATGAGGATACAGAAGACGAATTGGTTCGATTAAATTGGTGTTTGGTGGTCAACAGCGACAATGGTTTGGAGACAATGGCTGGGCTCTTCTATGGTAAAGCCTTTGGGAAAGGAAATTGATCTTCTATGGTGGTTAGTGGCTTCTCTCCCATTCTATCTTCTTTTATCTTTCTCAATCGTTCTTAAGCTGTAGGTCTGTTAGTCTCGAAATCCATTATTCTTTAGTGATTTCCTGATCCAGAGCATCTCCGTTTGAGATTTTTTTTCTTGTTGAATCTTGCTTTCTGTTTCCAGCGTTATCAATTAGGCAAAGCGAGGGACTGGTGAAGGCTTAGCATCACTGGTCTCAGATTCTGGGGAAGGTAAGTGTTTTCCTCTTGTAATGGTAAAGAAAGGATTGTATTTTTAATCCATAGGAATAGTTTAAATTAGAGTGATAATTCGTATGTAAACGCTTGATCTTAAAATTAAATGAGGTAGAATTTGGATCATGGAGGCACTTTTAGATCTTTGGAATCCTATACAGAGACAATTTTTCGTATGTTATCAAATTGGTGTAGAAATTTTGCGTAGTTTATAGGAATAATATTGATATTTTGATATGCAAGAAAACTGTAGGATTTATTTTCCTTGCTAATATGAATTATGATTATTTTTCTATGCAAGAGAACTCCTTGCTTGTGAGGCATTCTCACAGCCGCAAGTTCATATTAGGTAGGGTGCTACTGTGTCACTGTAAAATGGAGGGAAACACAACAGGCGGGAGTTTTCTAAGCTAAGAATTATGGATTTATGTGTCGCACTCTATATGTAATCAAAGCTTGTTTCTACAGTTGTCAGTGCTAATCAACTTTTGCTCAAGTTCTTTCTTGACATGGCAGATTTTCAATGTTTTCTTTGCTGCTAGAAGTAAAGCTTGGGCTTTCTCATCATCTCCAGAAGTTTTTATACCAGTCATGTTCTACACACTATTCCTTGTTTCTTTATTGTGTGAAAATTTAAAGTAGGTGCAGACTGCTGGTGAGGTTTCAGTGGCCAGACTTCAAGTGGCAATTTTCTAATATTTGCAATGAATTTTGAAAAGAGTCTCTAAATGTTCAAGTCCCTAAAATTTGGAAACACCAGTGGAAGTAATGGAAGTAATTAAAAATTTGTTGTTTAGTTCTTGATAATCTTATTTTTCTAAGTGGTTAGTTTAGCATAGGGATGTCAAAATTTGACTTGATCTGATGACCTAATTTGACCCATCTAAACCTAAACCCAACGTGATTCGATTCGACAAAAAAGTCAATGACCCGAACTTGATTGTACCCTGCAACCTGACCTAAATCCGAACCAGATCAAAGCGAGATCCGAGAAAACCTGAACCTGAATGACCTAAACCCAAATTACCTGAATTTGATATGACCTAAACCCGAGTTGGACTGAGCCCGGAATAACCAAACTTGAAATGACCTAATGACTGGACCTGATAAAACCCGATTCTAACACAGATCAACATAAATATATGGTTAGCAAAAATGTTCAATTTTTTTTTATATAGTAGTATTACTTATATATCTAAAGTATACATCAATTATGGCCATACAATTTAAAAATATTTAAAGTACTATACAACTATTTTTTTTTAGGGTTTTGTGTAGAATAATTTAACAAAATAATTTATTTTATGTATGAGTGTTTTGAAATTTAATAATTTAGGAATTTGCTTACATGTTCTTTTGAAGCATGTAGCCGACACATTCTGCCTCATCTAGTTGTTAATTGAACGTCGACTAATCCATATCGAATAGTAGTAGATCCATTTTGAGAAAACTTTTTTCATCGGTAAATAAAATATTAATTCAATATAATTCATTATATTAAATCAAACAATTTGAAATTTGATTTAATTAATATTTTTTTCTCTTTGTTTGAAATTTAATTCAATTAACATCAAATGTGTTAAATTAGGGTATTTTTATGTCTAATCAAATTAATTTTTTTAATAATTTTTTTCTTGCACTCATATTAACATTCTCACCCTATCTGTATTACTAACATTCTTGCCCTGTATTAGCGGCAATGATAAATACAAGATTAGTTTTTAATTATTTATCTTGGAATTTGAATTTAATTTGCAATAGTAAATATTTTATTATATTTCTTTTATTTGTTTCCATTGTATTCTAATTATCAACATAAGCCCACAATCCTAATTGTAAACCAAATGCCTAAACCCTAAATCCAAAACCTTTAACCTTTACCATGAACCTTATTCATAATCCTTATCCTAAATTTTAACACTTAATCCTAACTCTTACCCTAAAACATAAGTATGCTCCTTTATTACCTCTCATATTTAATTAATTTCATATTTGAGGGCTTCTATATTTAGTAACTTCCAATTTTTTGGGAACATTTATATTTAGTAAGTTCTATATTCAAAGACTTCTATATTTAATAAGTTCCATTCCATATTTGGGTTTCTCTAAATTAAGTAACTTCCATATTTAGTAAGTTTGATCATCTTGGTGGCAATTACCAAACTTACAACATTGGTTCCTAAACTTTTAAGTATAATGTAATAAGGTACCTAAATTTTGAAAATTTTCAGTTTAGTCACCCATAGTAATTACAACCTGGGTTTCTAAACTTTTCAAATTTTTACATTTTCACTTAAAATTTTTAAAATCTTGCAGTTTAGTTATTAATAGAGTAATAGTGAACCAGAGTTATATTTCAGAGCAATTTGTCGAAGCATAGTTAAGAATTTTTTTAAATTTTTTTAATTGAACATACTATGAAAATAAAAATTGAAGTAAATTAATTTCACCAAAAATCAAACCTTAAATTTTAACAAAAGCTGGACAAAAAAATTGAATTTGTTAAGTTATTTTAAGGGTAAATTGCATTTGCTACCCCCAACCTTCAATTGTTTTTCATTTCTAACCATAACTTTCACTTTGCTCATAGCGTATCCCTAACCACAATAAAATGTTTCATTTTAGCCCTTTTTTTGGATGAAAATCGTTATCTCAAATGTAAAAAGTCACGTCAGCAGATTACTATATGGAAAACCCGTTGTTTTAACCCCTATAAGAAAACCCTTTTTTTCAAAAAAGCCTCAAAACTTTTAAATCTAACAAAAATGCAAGCCAATCTCTCCTACCTCTCATTCCTCTCTGGCGGCCCCATTTTTGGCCTCCTTCTCCTACAACCCTTTTACGGCCTTCCTTTCCTCCCATCTCCAACCTCCCTCCTCTTCCATCTCCTCCCATCTCCAGCCTCCACTCACCCATCCTAGCTGCCAAGCACTTCCTTCACCCCATCTCGATCACCACTCACCATCTGAACTCCCTTACGCATCCTAGCTACCATGCACCGTTCCGACTCCCTCATGTATCTTGGCTACCACTCATTATCCCAACTCCCTCACCTATCCCAGCCGCCATTCATCGTCGTTACTTTGCCTGCAATTCCATCCAATCCATCACTTCTCCACCTATGATTTCGTTTGATCCATTGTGATTCATCGCAATTCATACGCAATTGGTAATGGCATTCAAAGCCAGTGAGAGAGGGTGATTCAATAACGACTTGGAAAATGGCGTTCAGTGGTGAGTGGAAGACAGCTAAGAGTCGCGGCTCATGATCGAGCTCGATTTCGTCACGATACGGCGGCTTAATTCATGAAAGGGAAGCCTAATTAATCACACTCACCATCGAGCCGAGGTCGGAGAGGGATGATAGATAGGAGCAGGTTTGCCAGGGGGGGCGGCACCCGAGATTGGGGATGCTGAAAAGGGAGGAGAGGTAAGAGAGGGTTGGCTAGAGAAAGTTTTAAAGTTTTTTGTTAGATTTAAAAATTATAAGGTTTTTTTGGCAAAAAGGATTTTTATAAGGGTTAAAGCAAGCATTTTCCATTATAGTAATCTGCTGATGTGGCTTTTTCCATTCAAAATAATGATTTGCATCTATAAAATGCCCAAAATGAAACATTTGATTGAGGTTAAGGATACGCTATGAGCAAAGTGAAAGTTAGGGTTAGGAATGAAATAACAATTAAAGGTTGGGCGTAGCACGTGTAATTTACTTGTGTTTTCATCATATACATTAGTAACCCAAATAAGCCTGATTGATCAGCCCGAGTTTGGCCTAAAACCTGAACAACCTAACCTGAAACTATTCGAGATTGAAATCGACCTGACCTATATTGAACCTGAACCCAAAAAAACCCAGCTTAGCTCAAACCCAAAATTTTCCAACCTGAGATAAACCCAAACCCAAATGACTCAACCTAACCTAAATTCGTGCTAACCTGATTGAACCAGAACCTGAATAAGCTGACCCAAATTTGACCTGACCTACCCAATTTTCATTCCTAGTTTCGTATTTAGTTTGTTTCATCATTGCAATCCTTTCTATAGCATGTTGGCTACCTATTCCACACATTTTTTTTCATTTCATTCAGTATTTGTATTAATTATTCTTTATATAGAAAGATGACTATTGCTGCGCTCTAGCAGTTGTAACCCAAGTGTAGGTTGTCGCAAGTAATAAAATCTCGGGAGTCCGAGTATCGAACCACAAGGAAGTGAATTAAGAAATACAAGTTGAATTTTTAATGGAAAAAGTTTGATGGAAGGTGTGAACACGTGTTGATTAAAAATTAAAATTCAAAGAAATAGCTAAGGTTAGGGGATCCGGTTTTAGTATATCGGTTATGATTAATTTTAGCCTATCTTACCACTCAATTAAGATCCACACATAAAGGAGGTCCCAATCGGGGAATTTAGTTAGTATTAACTTTCATTGATTTGAAAATGCCAACACTTGCTAATGGGTTCAAGTATTCATCATGCCAACCTTTGTCGACAATAACTCAAGATTCCAATATAGCCGGCAGAGCCATGTTCTACAGAGGGAATCAAGCAGCTTTTGTGTTAATGATTTGACTATGATGAGTCAAGACTCCTTCTTAACAAGGAAGGAAGTTAAATAGATTAAAGAAGAAAATACCGTTAACGTTGTGATCCATTCAAATCAATCATAACCTCTATACCAAAAGGTTCACCCTTTCACCTTAGCAAAAAGAAGATTAGCTAAACATAATAAAAGTAAACAACATGTAAAAGGATGAAATAAACATAGATTAAAAGATCAAGAATGAATAAGAAGAAGAACGAGAAAACACTCGGACAGAGCTTCGGTATTGAAAATAAGAATAAGAACAAAGGAGAAAATCTAAAAATGATGCAATAACATGGAAATGGCCTAAGAAAAATGGCATCCTTCACCCTCCCCCAAGGTGCATATTTATAGAGTTTTGGGGTGTAAACTAGAATAGTAAATGGTAGACTAGAATAGTAAAGGGTAGACTAAAATAGTAAAGGGTGGACTAGAATAGTAAATGGTGGGCTACAAATCAACCATGGCAGGCTGTAACTTATTTTAATTTTTTGACTACCGTATACATCGAATTAGCTCTTCTTCAAAACACAAAACTTGTAGATCTTATTCTGTAGATCTAAATCAATAGCTTGATCATTCAAATTGGATATCGGTAGCTCAAGTTATAATTTTTCTACCGAAACTGCTTTTCAGCACACGAAAGAACCAATCAACAATAGTGGCTGCAGCTTCTTCTAATTTTTAGACCATCATAGACATCGAATCAACTCTTTCTCAAATCATGGAACTTGTAGATTTCTTCTTTAGCTTCGAACTGACAGCTTGCTTATTCAAATTAGACATCTGTAGCTCAAGTTATGATTTTTCTACCGAAACTGCTCTTCAGCACATGAAAGAACCAATCAACAATGGTGGATGCAGCTTCTTCTAATTTTTAGACCATCATAGACATTGAATCAGCTATTCATCAAACCATAAAAATTGTAGATCTCTTCTTTATCTTTGAATTGACAGCTTGTTCATTCAAATCGGACATCCGTAGCTCAAGTTATGATTTTTTTACCGAAACTATTCTTCAACACATGAAAGAACGAATTGACCTATGTATAATCAGATTTTGGTAATGAAAATGATCAAATTAACTTGTGGAATGAAGAAGAGTTGAAGATCTATGTGTTGGATTTCAGATGAATTTGGAATCACTTAGTTCCGATGTCTGCAACTCCAGATATGATTTCTCTCATAAAGGGTCGCCAAGTGATGATTTTACCTATATAAAAAATAATTATTTAATATATATATATATATATATATATATATATATTATAATATTAATGAATAGTAAGCTACGTATGTACAGTAAATAAACGTATGAACTGTGAAATACGTGTATGAATAATGACTCGGTGAATAGTAATTATGAATAGAAAAAATGTGTGAATAGTAAGCCGGTAGAAAAAATGCTTAGAATATAGAAATTAATTATACTCAAAGTGTATAATGATGATTTAAACTCTTAATAGTAATACACTTATGAGTATTCATCAACTATTTATTTCTTACAATTTTTGACATGATTTTTAGCTCTCCTAATTGTTTGGAAAAATGGATTATGCTTTCTTTGTTTTTTGAAATCTTTCATTTGTCATATGTAGATTAAAAGTTCATTGGCCAGTTTATTGCTTCCTTTCTTATTTTAGGAGTTAATGATTCTTTTGCACTTTTTCTGGCATAGTATCACTACTTGTATGTTCTCTTCCTGCTATGCAATTTATTAATGGAACAAAGTTGCTACACTCACAAAATTTAAGTGTAGTTTATTTAACCCAAGATGCAAGAATCGAATCAAGGTTAGGAATCTCAGATGGTGGAACACCGTACCAAGAGTGAGTACGAGGACAACCAACAGCCCCCTCCCACTCTTCTTCATCAACGATTGGATGATTATCTTGGTTAGGGCCATGTTTTTCAATGGCCCTAGCCTCATATGTACCCTAAGTTTGTTGTATGCATTACTAAATGCAAGAAAGTATAATCAAGTAAACACTATTTACCAAAAACATACTGCAACCCTTTTTGACTTGGGGTCAATGAATTCTCCATTCCATTTGCTAACATTAGTGTGAATGAATAGCTTGAGTTGGCAGGGCTGCTTACCCAGCTTCCTACGTTATTGATGTAAAAAAGAAACAAAGACACATTAGTTACTACAATTTTAAAATATAAATTATAAAAAGGATTCAATAATTAACTAAAAGAAGCACATCACATGTATATAAGTTATTATGTCCTGTAGAAGAAAGTTTTATAATTTAGAACCCACATAAGTTTTAAAAAAAAATTAGAACCTATATAACTTGAAAAAAAAATAACCGACATAACTTAAAAAATATAATGTGTATCTTACTCTTGTTCTATGGGCAAGATTTATTTGGTAGTAACCAAATAAGCCATTTGCCTAATATATTATCACATTTACATATTTAATGAATATACAATTTATCACACTAGAATTCCATATGCTACATAACAATTCCAGAACCATGAGAAACAAATAAAAATGCAAGGAAAAGTAAACATTGAAAGTTTTAATCATTTTAATTCATGAAAGTATGATGCATAAACGATGAGCTATATTTATAAATGAAATGTACTTTGTGTTTGATTAGGCTACCACCCTCTTGCACCTTATATCGATTTGCCTTCCCAGCCTGAGACTTTAACTTCCAGTGTTCTGTGTTCCAGTGCACACAAAGGGCATCCCACATCTCCTAAGTTGTCCACATGGAACATAGGGGCGAAGGAGATTGTGGTCTCTGTTATTATGGAATTTGGGACAACAGTCCATGGTTGTTTGCCTAGCATTGTGAAGTGCTGTCCTCAGCTTTTTTCATGTCCGATGGTTGAAAACGCTTTCCATCCTTATGTGATACTTAGCATCCCATTGAAAATAGGTCTATAATTCAAACAACCAAGAATCTCAATTAATGAAAAAATTTTAAATTTTAAAAAATTAACCTTGTGTATAAAGGATGAATACTCACTCCAAATTGATCAAAAGCCTTTTGTCGAGTTGACTCAAGAATCTTCTTCCAAGTAGGCCAAGGTTCAGTGTAGATGAACTGCACACAATCTAAAACCTTTCGAGTTACACGTGGATAAGCATCAATGCTTATAATTAGCTAAAAAGTGAAAGAATGGTTAGATGCATCGCAACAATTAAATACTAAAAGAAAGACAAGATACATAACATATAGATAAATAAAATTAAAAATTAAAAGACAACAATTAAATATTAAAAGACGATAACAGCAATAGTAGTGCAAGGACGATTTAAGCACATTGTTCATTACCAAAAACTAGAAAAGGAGCTATTGCCAGCTATTTTACCAACCGCAAGCACAACAAACAAGTATCACAGCCCCTATTTTCCCCCCTATTTCTTTGTGTAACATCTTAAAAGAAAAACAAGATATGTAAAATATAGATAAATAAAATTAATTTACCAATAAGGAATGATTGTAGGACGTTGACGTGATGCACAAGGCTGAGTCTCGAGTATATGTGAAACTTGAACATCAGGTGGGTTTGTGGCTGAAGGTAGAGGGGAACCAAAAGGGTGGAGGTTGGGTAGGATATATGGTCAATGGAGGTTAGGTATGTTACTGAGTTGTATTGGGAGACATAAAGGCCTGCTATCTAGCTGAAATTAGTGACTGAATCTCATTTGTTTCTCGACCATTGCCTATATTAACACCTCTATGATCATTACGAGAGGCATCATCTGGATTAGATAAATGTCCTCTGCCCCGGCCATATTCCCCTGAACCTCTATTATGACCAATACCTCTCATGTTGCCCAAGGACATGAAACATGTTGTGCAACATCAATAGTCTAACTCTTGAAACAAATTCTTTACTCTAATTATAAATGAAAATAAGCTTTAGATTTAGAAATGTTAATATGTGCCTTGAACATTAGTAGTATCAAAATCATACAAAAACAACCTAGACTTGGATACAATTTTTTTTGTTTGATTTCCTTTGTATAGATGGTGGAAAAGTCAACGTGAATAAAATAAAATGGAACAAAAAAATAGCAAATGGGCAATATAATGCTCTATAAACCCTTTGTCCACTTCATTGATGATGTTGGAATTTATTTAATGGTGACATAGTGTTTTAGTGCAAGTTCATTAGCTTTTATCCACACAAGCAGTAAACTCCAAGCATTGCCATATATCTCTAGTACCCGTTATAGCAATAAAAAGAGACTTAAGCTATGAGACATATATCTTATACCATCACAGACTTGTAACTTCAACACATAAACACAACCATAATGCATATTATTTTCATCTGCTTTATTTCAATCATGAGAATTTGTGCCATAATCCTATCATGTTTGCACTAGGATTCTAGACGTGAAGAGGTAAATGAACTTTAATAGCTAGACCAGGTTATCAATTGCATTTGGAATTACCCTGGTGCAAGTGTGGTGTATCTGACCTTTGATCTCCTTGGTCTGTTACTCCATACACTCTTCCAAGGAAGAATTGGAGTGGGGTTTACAACTTTTTGCACCCAAGAGGGTACTGCCAACAACACCTAGTTGTTGGGCTATGGAATTGGATTACATTAATAATGCGATAGGTAGGTTTATTCCAAGCAACTGATACTAAAAATTTTAAGCATGAAAAAACTAGGAAAAACTAGTGAAAAAACCAGGAAAAAAATATACTAGTCACAGCCTAAGACTTCAACTTCCAGTCGAACAAATGAGCATTTAAAAAAGGATGGAAACATGTCTAATTTTTATGTCCTTCCCGTTACTCGATTCTAATCAATGAAGGAATTGATCTACTAGGAGGCACGGCCGATGATGAAGAAGGATGGTGCTGGCTCCTAAATGGCAAGCTCCTTCAGGTAGGATGTTGTGTGCATTTGAAAGCCGGATGTCTGAAGGATCAGAACGTGATAGGAGCTTACTTTTGTGGGTGGGTTTGTGGTAGGGTGCAATGGAGTAGCGTGGGGATGAGATTCTTATTCACCTAATACCTGCCAATTTAACAAGATAGCCTTGAATTAGATTGCCAATTGGTTTGTAATTTGTTAAAAAAAATTCTGGTACCCTACGAAATGACTATTGGTTTCAAATGGACCCATTTTGGTCTCTTAATGGTGGTATTTGTAAAATATTAGTTTGCCTTAGAATTTTTGTAATTTGGTCTCCTATACATATAACTACCCACCACGACATTTTAATAAATTTTAAAGCTCCCTCCAAAATTAAGCAACCATTTTTTATTAAACCATCATGCAACCCACATCTGTTTATTACATATTTTAGTGGCTCAAAAATTCTAGAATTTTTGATGATATTTGTGACTAATTGGCCACCATTTGCTCAATCTAGTTCTATCTTGGTTCTATTTTGGTTGGATTCACCACCACTTTGCACGTCACAAATAAGTGCACTATACCTAGTGCCGTATTTGTCACTTTTTCACTCATTGGACCTTAGTTATAACAAGAGAAAACATTTAGGACCAAAAATGGTATTGAGCCATGTCATTCCTTTTTCATTTTAGAGTAAAATTGCTTTAATGGTTCCTAACATTTAGTCATTGTTTCGTTTTAGTTCTTAACCTATTGAATGTTCTTATTTTGGTCTTAAACCTAACAAAATTGTTTCATTTTGATCCCTTACTAGATGAAAATCATTAACTCAAAATAATTATGTAACAAAAACTTGTGAAATTTTAATTTAAATATTCCATAATTGCCTTCTAGTAAATTTAAACAGTTTAATATTTGTTGACAGTGAATAGAAAATTTAAATTAGTATTTTTTTTCTTTTTGAATAAAATAAGTTCAATTTATAAAGAGAAAAATGTGATTTGAATTTTTCATTAACTATTAAAAATTATTATGTAGATTGAATTTATTGTAAAATAGTTACTAGATAGTTTAAACTATGATCTAAGTAATTCTTATCAGACAAATACTTTAAGTTAGAAAATTTCATCAAATTGGGACTAAAATGGAATGTTTTTTTAATAAATTTAGGACTAAAATGAAACGTTGTAGGCCATCATATAAGTACTAAATAAAATTTACATCCCATATAAGTCCTTAATACGGTTTATGTAGGTCTTCAATAAATTTTCCATTGCTTTGTTTACAGTACTAGGTCAGTTACAAAAGTCTCCACTAAAGTTTGCATAAACTTAATCATCATCTGAAGCATTTAGATGTTGGTAAGGTTGACTCTCAAAATTATCATATTCTGATAAAGGGTAGCGGTTGTCATCCTCACTATCACTGCCAACCTCGTTGCATGTATCTTGTTGAGGATTTTGTACAACAAAATATCTTGAGAAGTCAACAAAAATTGATGGATTGTGAAGCTCAACATCAACTGTCAAATTTGAAGGTCTTGGAATGGTTGGCTTTTAGAACATAACATCATTGTCCTGATCATTGACGATCTCTCTTTGAAATCCTCAGTGCAATCAATTGCATTGTGTGGCTGATGATTTAGATGTGCAGGAATCTCATCTTCAAAATAATGTGAACAAAATGTCAACATTTCTTGAATTAAATAAGCTTACACAATAGAGCCCTCCATTGACATTCTATTATGAACCTTTCTCTTCAGACCACGCAGTTTTCTATACATAGCCAACTAGTTCTATTAAATTATTTAAGCTACTAAATTATTACAATAAAAGAATAGTTAAAGAATAAATCAAGGAACTATCCTTTCAAACTTATACATCCATTAGTGTTGAACTGGCTCATAAGGTTTTGCCTCATGTACTAAGTGAACAGGAAGGTGCTCTGTTGAATCAAAAAATGATGGAGGAAATATCTTCTTGAGCCTACATATAGTCGCAACAATATCCTTTTCCATTTGGTTAAGAATATTAGTCTTCAACACGGTTGCATAAAATCTATCTAAAGAATGAGCAAAACTCGACAATGACATCCCAAATAGAATTATGAAGGAACTTTCGTAAGGGAATTGGAAGCAATCTCTACATGAATATATGACAATTGTGACTTTTAAAACTGGTAAAAGCAGCATTCTCAATAGAAATAGTTTGTGAAATGTTTGATGAATATCTATCTAGAAGCTTCAAATTTTTTATTCACAAGCATATCGTCTCTACTTCAGCAATACTCAAACTAAATGATGCTTTTAGCATAATTGTCAATTTACCTTTTGCATCTAGTTGTAAATGGAGTGGTTTCATGTTAACTCCACAATATTGTCCAATATCTTTTCGACCTTTGATTGTATCCTTTGTTTTCCCTCTCAAATTCATCAATATATAGAATAGGTTATCAAAATAATTTTTTTTTTCAAAATGCATGACATCTAATAGATGCTTCTAATATGGCAGCTCCAAAAAAATACTGAACTTTAACCAGTTATGTGTATCCCCAAACCCAATAGCTCTTGGTCTTCTATTAATGAGCTCAAATGGAGGAAATCATTTGTGTCGACGCATATCAAATATCTGTTCACCTGTTAAATAAGGTGGAGCAACATTTTCTTCTCGCTTATTCTTAAAGAATGCAATTTTTGAAAGGTGAAATAGATGATCTTGATGTAAAAATTGACATGACCGTCAAACCAGGAGTTTTTTCAACTGTGCTTTAAATAAAATGACTTTGTTGTAGACATGCAATAAGGACATGCTAATCTACCATGTGTGCTCCATTCAGATAGCATGCCTAACCTTGGAAAATCACTTATTGTCCACATCAGAAGCACTCACGTGATGAAATTTTATTTTATTGATATGTCATACACTTCAACACCTTCATTTAATGATGTTTTCAATTCATCAATTAATGGTCACAAGAAAATATCAATGTTTCATCCATGTGATCGTGGCCTAGGAATCAATAGGCTTAAAAAAATATATGGATCTTTCATGCACATTGCTGGTGGTAAATTGTAAATAGTAATGAAAATAGGCCATATTGAGTATGCAGTGCTAAAATTGTTGTTCAGGTTAAATCCATCAATACACAGTCCAAGACAAACACTCCTTCATTCTGCTGGAAATTCTGGAAAGGTCTAGTCAACATGTCTCCAAGCTGGAGACTGACATGGATGACACATTTTACCATCATCTGTTTCCATATTCCTATAATGCCAAGTCATGTGATTCATAGTTTTTGATGACATATATAATCTTTTCAATTGTTCTATGATTGGTAAGTATTAGAGAACTTTTCTTGGCATTGGATGATGACTTTTTCTTCCTTCTAATTGTATTTTGTATCTAGATTCGCCACAAGTAGCACAATGAGTCAAGTGCTCATGATCTTCTTGATAAAATATGATGTAATAATTCACACACATATCGATCTTTACTTGAGGAAGTCATAAACCACTCACATCCGTTTTGCACTATTAAATGAGTTAGGCAAATGTGAACTTTCTAGTAAAATGGAGTTCACTGCTGATACAACATCATTGTAGCAAACATATGACATATTATACTCTGATTTAATATTTAGTAGTAAAGTTGTAGCAGATAATGTTGATTGTTTCTTACACCCATCCCATAATGGCTCGAAAGCATATTTCAACATATTGAAAAGGTTTTATGCATTTGCATTTGGTAATTCTTCTACAGCCCTAGAAAAGTCAAATGTATTTCTACATTCATCTATCTAAAAATTTATTTGTTCATGTTGCTCCTTTGTACCACTAAAATTAGAAGTACTTGGAAAATTAATGTTATACTATGATGCTCCCATTCCTTCACAAACCATTTGTTAATATGGATTTACATTTATTGCCAAATTACTAGTGCCAAGATTCCCACACACTAAGTTTATCAAAGTTTCACCTGTATATAGAACACTTAGTAAGGATTCTCCATGACTTGACCAAATGCAATAATCCTCCACAAATCCACAATGAAGTACATGTGCTAACACTGTATCTCTCCCACGATAATGTCCATTTTGACATTTTTTGCATGGGCACTTAATTGATGATCCTTCAGGAACTTAAAGATAAGTGAAATCCAAAAATTCTGTAAGGCCCTTTAAGAACCTAACATTAGCAAATCCATCTGTAGCACATCGAATTTCGTACATCCAATTTCTCGATCCATCCATGTGCACACTGTAAAATTCAATAGAAAAAATTTCCAGATCTGTGTGTGTGTGTGTGTGCGTAAGCATGAATAAAAAAAGTAAGTAGCTTACATGCATCAATGGATGATAAACCAACATTACCCAAAACCTAACACATGATCATAAAAGGTAATAGCCCTATCCTATTCAAAATTGCTTAGTCTCTATTTTCATCTATTTACATATGTTGTGTATATGTCCACTGTTGAGAAAATGTCGACAGCATTTCCCCTTAGTTCCTCAGATACATTCTTTCTAGTGTAAAAACACTAGATCATGCATCCAAGGAACAAATGTGGGATTTATACAATCCAACATTCTCTCGCATGGAAATAAACACATCAAAATTTAAAAGCAATGATGACTACACAATTTTGAATTATCCAGTTTGGACAATTCATGGTTATTGTGATTACAGCTTTTGCCCCATATGTGCCGTCATCAATTATGACGAGCAAACATATGTTTACAAATGTTGTACAACATATAATCAAGGACAGGAATTCTAAGGTTCACACTACATGATAAATAAAAGAAACCCATAATAGAAAACCTAAGTACAAACTTCTTACACTATAAATTGTTAAGAAAAAGAAAAATACCTCAACTATTGAATTGCATGACCAACTTGTGTCTTGATGTGTGTGAAAAATGGCAACAAAATTTTCGTACTCATCGGCTATGAGAGCATTTATAATTGAGTGTAGTTGCAGTTTGGTCACATTCACCATAAGCAACCAATTTGAAATCAAATATAGACTGAACTAAGAATTAGTTGTTAACTGCTCTCGATATGGTCCTTAATTATGTCTAACTTGACAGGAAGTATTCCTACCGAAACATAAAACCAACATCGGACCATATAGAGACAAAAAGAAAATTGCTCTTAAACTAGCCTCTTACGTTGGTGGGGACAATTCCCACCGAAAATATAAGACTATTATACCACCACATAGAGACTAAATTAAAATTGGTCTTAAACTAGTCTCCTAGTTGGCGGGAACAATTGCCGCCAAAAATATAAAACTATTATACCACCATATAAAAACTAAATTAAAATCGGTCTCAAACTAATTTCATTAACTGGAGGGAACAATATTCCTGCCAGCAGTATAAGACCATTATACAATAGAAAGCACTTTGGCTTCTTCGTGGTCACAAAAGGACCTACATTTTTGCGTCTAAGAGCTTTATGCGACCAAAATTTACATGGGAGAGGTTTGTGTAAAAAAGAATTGGCCATTTACCGACAAAATATGTTGCAACTAGATTTTGGGTCTTAGTTCGGTCATAACTTAATGATTTATTTTGCTTATCCTTTTTTTCTGACCATAAAGCGATTGATTTTTTACCAACCAAATGGTGGTTGCATTTTTTGTCTCAATTTCCGGAAATTACTAGTATTGACTTCACGTTTTTCTTCTTGTTTGTTGCTTTGAAATACCCTGTAATGATAGTTTGTTTCTTTTTTCCTTTTTCTTTTTATTTGCAAGGACTCATTTTCAGTATCTTATCGATGAAGCCTTATCCATTGAGAAAAAATATAAGTTTTCGGGTGAAGGAAATTATCGAATTATCAGCTATTAGAGAAATGGTTTTTTGCATAACTTGAAGTTTGATGCCTAAAGTTAGATTATATTCTTGTAATTAGGTTACCTGTATCCTATTTTTTTTCTTTTGGTATGTGTGTATTTTGACATTGGGATGCTTATAAATTTTGTAATACATATTATTTGATGTCTATTACTGGCATTCAAGTTGTTATTTTTGGAAACGATGAACACTTTCAATATTGATTCATTGGGAAAATTACAAAAATCCCCTGTGGTTTGGTCTAACCTACACTTTGCCTCCTTTATTTTCAAAAACCTACACTTTACCCCTTGTTTGTTTTACATTGTCCGATAATGATTTCTAAAACCCTAATTTAAACTATATGATAATAATGTTCCAATAATTTCAAGATTTTTAATATTTTTTTCACAGCTAACCAACCTTTAAAAAATACTGATATGTAATTATAGAGGGAAAGTGCATTTATAGAAAAGAAAAAGTGATAGTTTAAAATGTATATTAACTATTAAAAAAATATTGAAGACATTGAAATTACTGGAAGATAATTATCATATAGTTTAAATATAGTTTTAGAAGTTGTTATCAGACAATGTAAAAAAATAGGGGACAAAGTGTAAGTTTCTCAAAATAGAGGGATAAATTGTAGGTTAGACCAAACCACATAGGGGATTTTGTAATTTTCCCTTGATTCATTTGCTCATATAAAGTGTAAAGAGAGCAACCGCGGCAGGGAATTACATAAATTTGTAAATAAGACTCTAGTAACAGATTTTTCCTGTCAGAATTGGTATCCAGTGACGCCTTTAGGCCTGTCAGCGTAAACAAAAAGTGTTATACCGACAGGCAGCAATTTCGTTGGTGTATGGCTGCAGCAATGCACCTCTTGAGATGCACAGTTTTGGCATCTGTATATCTTTTAGTGACGGTTTTATTTAACTTCAGCGACATTTTTACGCTGTTACTATATGCAATCTGGCATTTACTTTGTACTGTATATTTGTGTGTGTGTGTGCGTTTTAAAAATTTTTAATCTAGACCCCGCCCCCTCAACTTAAAATCATGGCTCCACCCCTAGATGTTGAGAAGAGTCAAGGAAATTAGAATATTCCAAAAAATGAATATATATGATGTGTATTAGAAAATATATCAATTATAAAGTTTGAGATGTGAGTTAACCCAAGTCAAAGTTTGAGGGTAAAAGGTCCAAGTTGAAAAATTTAGGAACCGAAAGGGGTTTTAGGCCCATTATATTTTATCTGATTTGTTGTTTGGCATGGTAGAATTAAGTTCGTATGATGATCCCATTTACTTCAATTATTGCCCAAATTTTTATAGTTTTGTGGAAAGATCCATAAATTAGCAAGTTATAACTTCGTTAGGTTCATAAAATTTGGCACTAGTTTACAGGATATATTACAAAGTCATGACTGCATAAATAAAAACCAAAAAAATGGAGTTTAATACACGAGGAATGAAAATTGTTACAAGCTAATAGCGATAAAACTCACAGTTCCCAAAACCAATAATAATGTTTGTCCACCTAAAAGATGGATTTTCTGTAAAGTCTTTAGAACCTCATGAACTAGAAAACATTTCTTAAGCTCAAAAGGTTGCGCATGAAAATATTCAAATTAACAACTTTTTTTTTTTTTACCAAGTTTTCGCATTTCCTTGAATTTGTTGAAAGCGAGAAGACACAAAGTAAAGCAGCCAGCTAGAACAATCACATCACAGCTCAGACAAAGACAGCGAGGTTTTAAGGGCCTCCTGGTTTAGGTGTTCTCATTCTTGCTCTTGTTTGGCAGTTGTTTCCATCTGCAAATAAGATTCACAATGATAAATTTCAACATGTATATATGTCTCTTTTTCTATCAGCAAAGTGCAGATAACTCTTCATGGCCAAGATCATCGAAATATCACATTAATTCAAAGTCTAATTCGAAAGGTTATTACACCCTCCATGTCCTGGCACGAGAATGAATTCTCTCCTCTTCATTGCTTTTTCGATGGTAGCCATGCAAATCTCATAAAAATAAATTGAACAATGCAGATCATATGTCTCATAAAAAAATAGGTTTCTCACAAACCCTAGTCATTTGTTTTAAACAACCCCAAATGAAAATACTCAAATAAGCTCTTAAAGAGATTCAACATGAAGCACAGCCTAGAGCGGTCCAAGCATATCCACACTAATCTGACAAAGTTCTTTCTAATGATCAAAGAAACAATGGTGAACAATTGAACAAGCAAGAAATCTCAAATGTGAAAAAAATGTCACAGAACTGCCATTGTAGAATACAAGATTCAGAGCATGCATGTAGTCCATGGATTCTACAGAGGAATTCAATAGAAACTTACCTTTGGATTTGGGTCGTAGGGATCTATAAACAATAGAGAAGGTACATGTTGCACCTCTTTATAGTCTGCTCCCCCAGGGACCAACCTATCACAGAACGTCTTGGGGATTTTGATTATCTTCAGCTCCTGAAGGCCTTCAATGGATTTCAAACCTTTTGGAGCGCTCTTCAACGTGGCACAATATCTAATTTCCATGCGTTCAAGTCTGCGCATCGCTTCTTTATCAATAATTAACTCTTGTAGAATAAATAGGTTATTAAGAGAAAGAAAAACAAGTTCATGAAAGCCTTGAGTGCAGTGAAGTCGTCCATAATCCAAGTCGAATATTTCTAAATAAACTAAGCTGAGAAACCGAAGATTGGGAAGCTTCTCTAGATTTGAGATGAAGCTTTTTTGCAATTTACAGTAATGAAGTGCAAGGTGCATAATCGTAGCAGGGAAAAGCCAAGAGTCTTCAGGAAATTCACTCAAATCGATAAACCCAGATAACTCCAGTTTGTAAACATTGGGACAGCCCTTCTGTAACGCTGATAATATTGGCGTTATGTCCACTGATAGGTGTCCAGAGACGACACTATCCTCGATAAGCAGTGACAGGGACCGAAGATTTCTTAGATTGACGAGTGCGCGACTGAAGGCTCCAAGCAAGTCTTGGTTGAGATCTCTGATATTGATGATTACAACTAGCTCTCTGAGTTGGCTAAATTCTCCAAGACTTTTTGCTTCACCTCTCTGCCGAAGTCGAAAAATTCTAAGCGTGCGCAAATTCCTCCACCTCCCTATCTTGAACTTCCATACTTGAAAAACACCATTTTCGGGAAGATGTGAGTGCCTTAACTGTTCCAACTTCGGTATCACATTAGCCATCCAAAGGACATATGCTTTCTCCAAATCCAAGGTTTGTAAACACTTTAATTTACCAAGGCATAATGGCAACGTTATGACCAAAATTTCTCCCAAGGTAAGCATTTTCAAGTAAATAAGTTCACCAATCTCGTTGGGTAATGTAATTGGGGCCAGTGAAACTCCATCTAGATCAAGTACCCTTAGCAACTTGTATTTATTGGTCACAAATACCAAAAATTGTCTAGACCACCTAAACATTTTCCATGCCAGTGCCAACTTTGGAAAAAATCCATCTAATTCGGCCTCAAGTTTTGGAAAAATTTTGTAGAAGAACCAAAGAGACCTTAGGTGGGGATTTCGATATGTTGTGGAAAATAGCAAAAACAAGGAGATGAAATACTCTGCAGGAGCTTTTTCTCCGTTATTGCTTGATGAACAACTGATAAGTACATCAATAGAAATACTATCCTTATATCATTAACAGGCAACAAAATAGGAAATATAAAACTAACTCAGCTAACTTAGCGCAACAGGCCACTGACTTTGCTAACAAATTAAACAATAGAAACATCCTTCTATTGGACTTGTTCTTTACGCATTCTCAGGAGCTTTCTCTCGACTTAAGCTTTCAATCATCTCTTCAACACTCCCCTTTGATTCAAAACTAGTGATACAAAGGTTCCTTCGCATCTCCTCAAACTTTGATTGAAATAAGGCTTGAGTGAACATATCAGAAATTTGGACCTCTATTTTGTAAACCTTTAGTTTCACTTCTCCTTGAGCAACTAAATCCCTTATGAAATGATGTTTAATTTCTATGTGTTTGGTTCTTCCATGCATTACTTGGTTTTTGGCCCATGGCTATAGCTGATGCACTGTCACATAGCAAGCTTGTGGCTTCAGTCTCCTTATGCCCAAGATCACCCAGTAAACGTCTGATCCACACAGATTGACAGGTAGCTATTCATGCTGCTACATATTCTGCCTCTGCTGACAACAAAGCTACTGTACTTTGTTTCTTAGATATCAAAGATATAGGCCCTGAACTGAGACTAACGCAGTTTCTTGTGGTACTTTTTCTGTCATCTTGATCACCAGCCCAATCACTGTCAGTGTAACCTTGTAATTAAACTTTAGGTACTTTAACATACCAGATACCAAAATCTCTAGTGGTTGCAACATACTTTAAGATCTTTTTGGTTGCTCCAAGATGATGCTTTGTAGGAGCATGCATAAATCTTGATATTTATCCAATAGAGAATGCAATGTCTGGTCGCATGTGAATAAGATAGATCAAATGTCCAACTAGGCTTCTGTATCTCCTTGCATTTGCTACCCTAGATCCATCTTCCTCCTTCAGTTTCTCGCTAGTATTCATGGGAGTCAAAACAGTGTTGCATTGAGTCATATGAAATTGTTCTAGTAGATTAGTAACATATTTTTGTTGAGACAGGAAAATACCATCTTGTGTTTGTTGTACTTCAAGTCCTAGGAAGTAATGCATCTCCCCAAGGTTGGTCATCTCAAATTCCTCCATCATATTCATTTTGAAATCTTTTAGGAGCTGCTGTAAGGATCCAGTGTACAGTATGTCATCAACATATAGGCTCACTATCACAATATCTTTATAACTGAATTTCCTCAGGTAAAGTGTTGGCTCATTTGGACTTCTTTGAAATCCTTTGTGATAAAAGATATCATCAATTCTGTTATACCAGGCTCAAGGAGCCTACTTCAATCCATAAAGAGCCTTTTTGAGCCTATAGACTTTGTCCTCTTCTCCTGGAATCACGAAACCAACTGGCTGATCAACATAGACTTCCTCCGCCAATTCTCCATTAAGAAATGCTGTCTTAATATCAATTTGGTGCACTCTCCATTGATGTTAAGCTGCTAATGCAAGTATTAATCTTACTGTCTCAAAACGTGCAACTGGAGAGAAGGTTTCTTCATAGTCTACTCCATAATCTTGGGGGCCAAGTTAGCAACTTGGAACACTTTTAAGGAGGTATTGATCACACCTTTTACGCCTCGCACTTAAATCACTATGGTGAGAATTACATAATATGATGGTTTTTTACCATTATGCCACACTTTATAATTCTCATTCTTTTGTGAGGTGGTAACAGTCCTCCCCCTTTTAAAAATTTTGGTCCTCTAAAATTACTTTTAGCTTCGGGTAATCTATAGGATACCGTTTGATAAAGTCTTTCTCAATTTCCCAGGTTGCTTCCCTTTTAGAGTGGTGTGACCACTGAACTTTAACCATGGGAATGAGCTTGTTTCTTGACCTTCTGGTATGCATGGCTAAGATGGCTATAGGTTTCTCTTCATATGTCATGTTAGATTCTAACTGTATGTCTTCCACTACAATAGTATGCTTTGTGTCCAATAGACACTTCTTAAGCATACTAATGTGAAAAACATTATGAACACTTACATGCTTGGTGGTAGAGCTAACCTGTATGCTACCTTGCCAACTTTGTCCAAGATCTCATAAGGACCTATATATGTTACTGCCTCACAAAAACAGGAGAATTACAAGTGTGGCATAATGGTTAAAAAAGAATTATATTATGTAATTCTCTTCATAGTGATTGAAGTGTGAGGGGTAAAAGGTATAATGAACACCTCCTTAAAAGTGTTTCAAGTTGGTAAGTTGGCCTCCAAGAAAAACTTTAAGGATTGCTTGTTTGTCAAGCAACCTATGGACTTTTTGTAAGGTTTTGGAAATTTGGGTACATCATTGCAAACTCCCAAGAAAGAGCTAGTCATCAATATAGATGTAATTTGTATTTGTATTCAAGCTGTAGTAACTAGTAACTCTTGTTATTATTGTGAAATAGATTAGGTTTATGTACATATGCATATAGTTAAACTGTAGAGTGCTTATCAATGACTTTTGATCTGGTGAGAAATAGTATGCCTATAGAGCAACTACAAGGATATGCAATTATTGTATATGCGTAATGTCTCTTGTAAAAGGTCTCCAAGTAATTCCCATATTTTGGGTGCCAAGGTAAGTAAATCCCAAGTTATTTTCCTTAAATAAGTTTTATTAAGCAAGAAAAGCAAGCTAAGTAAAGTTAGGTTGAGTTTCAAAATGTAATTGGCACCAAACGGGCAAAAAGAGCAAAATGGTACTTTTGGCCCAAGTCAATGGCATAACCATAATTTCAGTGACATTAGGATCATGCAAGCGTTTTGACATAAATAAGTTAAGACCATAAGTGTTTCTAGCCATTTGAACCAAAAGTGAAAGTTAAGGGTAAAAAATGCACTAAGTGAGAAATTGAGCTATTATGTCTTATGATGGCTTAAGTTGCTTATGGGCAAAGTGTGTAGGTAAGAAAAAGCTTTCTTGGGACTAAGTGTTAGTGTTGTGCCCAAAAGGCCAATCATGAGAAAATTGTATTTTTTCACATTGAGTCATGATATTTTATTAAGGCATTAATCTAGCAATTATGTTTGTTATTTTGTTTCTGCGTAACTTAACAAACATAATTGTAACCCTAGAATAATGATATTCTCAAACATCCCTAGTCT
>KK900155.1:124353-144760 GCA_000696445.1 Aquilaria agallochum
AGGTTTGCACAAAAAGGTAAGAAAAACAATGTCAAGTTGCACCAAGAACATGAGATGTCATTTGTGGTTGGACAAAAGGTGTTTCGCGAACACAGAAAAAGATGGAAAGAGTTATCTGTCGAGCTTAAAAGTTTGAAAACGGATAAAGTGTTCAATACTGAGATGAATAAGTTGAAGCCTTTTCATGAGGGATTCTCAAAGCCCCCTGGTTGATGTAGGAAGAAACTATCTAGCCAAAGACAATAAAGAAAGACGCTTTTGGGAGGCTACCCAAGCGTGGTTTTGTGCCACGAACAATTGGGATTTTTTTTCTTTTTTTTTTTCTTCTTTTATTTTTATTTTTATTTTCCAGCTTTTATTTTTTAGGTTTATTTATTCTCACAACTAATTTTCTTGATCAGGCAATATCTCTTTCAAGCTGGAGGTGAACTGAACCATATGGGGCAGCAAGCTGAAATCAAATTCTGGGCAATAGATCATTATGAAATCACCTTTCAGGGCGGTACCTTTTCTTTTCCCTAACTGTGCTTTTATTGTAAACATTGAGGACAATGTTTAATTTAAGTGTGGGGGAGTGGGTAGCTTGAGCCATAATTTTCTATTGTCAAAATTTTAAACTAAATTTTTTTTTATTCATACTTTTGAGCATCGATCTGAATTGTTGGATGATTTCATTTTTTTTGGTTCTTGAATGCTTAGCTTGAGTGTTAAGTTAGTAATTTATTAGTCTTTATGCAACTCCCAAATTTTATTTTTAAATTATTGTTGTTGCAATTTTTTATCAAGCTAGTTGATGGTTATCTTAAGAAGCTGATTTTTCTATCAAATTTGTGTACTTAGTACATTGATTTAAACCTTGTGAGATTATGAGCTTATTTAGTTGAATATGTGGTTCGTTCGATTGATGAATGATTTGAATCACTTGACAAAAAACAAAAATAAAAATTGTTTGACTTGTTGCATTCTGAAAAAAAAAACAAAAAAAAAATTGCTACTCCACTGTTCTGGGTATTGAAGTAGGTTGGGGTCTTCTCTTAAGGCAAGAGTCGATCACTGCTCGAAAAGGTACTAGGAATATGAGTATGGTCAAAGACAACTTTGGAGTTGTGTCGAGTTAGTAGCTTGGGTATGGTAGAGCCCCTATTATACACTCGCTAAACGGCGGAACACAAGAAAAAGACAAAACAAAACAAAAAAGTGAAAAAATCAAGTCAAATAAAAAAAAGTAAATTCTCATTTGATCTCTTATTTTTCATGGGTTTGTGGTAAGACCGGTGGTGCTTTTTGAGATCCTATCTACCTAGTTTGTTCTCTTTACTTTGTACAAAAATTTGATGTTTTTCTAAGATTTTTTAACGGTGATTGTTGCTAGCTTGAGAAGAAATTGTTCTCAACAACTTATTTAGTTTTGAGTTGCTATTGCCGATTAGATTGCGTACTTAATTCCTCTTGATAAGTTTTTCGAGACCCTTGGATATGAAATTATCTTACTTATTTTAGCTCAAAAGTATATTTCTATTTTGAGTTTTGCCCGGGACGAGCAAAAGCTAAATGTGGGGGAATTTGATAAGCTTATATTTATTATATTTATTTCTCTCATATTTAGTATATTTTAATATGTTTTGAACCTTAAACATATATTTTGAGTATGTTTTGTAGGTTAGAGCATATCTGGATTTAATTGATTGAAAGCGAATTTAATTTGCCATTTTACAAGTTTTAATTTGGTTGTGCTCTTTCAGGATGTTAACAAATTGGTGATGTTCCGGTAGAAAAATCATATCTTGAGTTACAGAGATCGGAATGAAGTGATTCTTAATTCATTGGAAAGCTAGCATCTGTAGCTACAAATCACATTCAGACCATCAAACCCAGTTTGTACGTTAAGAGGGTCAAATTCAGCTTCAAAGTCGCGATTTACGAGTCATCGCCGGTTCAAAAGCAGTTGCGGTATTTTGGGCATATCTTTGGCTGTAGATGTCTGTTTTATGCGATTCAGGTATCGTTTCGAAGATAAGAAAGAGATCTACAACTTTTATGCTTTGAGGTTTGAGAAATAATGGCTGCACCAAGGTCGAATATCAGCTTGAAGTTGCTGCTGATGTCCTGGAGCATTGCTTGGCTGACAACTTTGAAACCTT
Organism: Aquilaria agallochum; assembly: GCA_000696445.1. NCBI lineage: Eukaryota > Viridiplantae > Streptophyta > Magnoliopsida > Malvales > Thymelaeaceae > Aquilaria > Aquilaria agallochum. The sequence continues at coordinate 126,495 of KK900155.1, forward strand.
ATAGTTATTTTGAATCTTTTTATTTGTTTAGGGAAATTTTGTAACAATATACAAAGTTTAGGGAGTTTTTATGAGTTTAGCCATAAGTTTTAATTTTTTTTAAGTTTAAAAGCGCTGCCGCCGCCAGGCCCTCGGGCTCCATCTTCTCTTTTTCGCTTTTAGTTTTTTTCAATTCTTCTTTGTTTCTCTTTCGATTATGGCTGAGTAATTTTCTAGTTCAGTTCTAGGGACGATTTCCATCGTCAACGCTGGTTGTGAGGATTGATTTTTTTTACTTAAACTTTCTTTAAATTCAAGTATTTACTTCTTTGTTATTCAGATTTATTGCAATTAATTTTCCGGTTCTCACTTGTTGAATTGGTTCTGCAATTGCAAATTTGCTTGATTTTCTTTCAACCGCTTAGGTGAAGAATTCAATTAGAAGCAAGTGAATTGATTGGAGATTGCTTTTATTTCTGGTTAGTTCATACGAAGAAGTAAGACAGATTAAATTATTCAAGCTTTTGGATTGTTGCCTGGAATAAACTTTTTGGTTCATTGATCTTAATACTGATTTTGAGATAATTAGAAATTGTTTTTCAATATCTGGTTAATCAAAATTAAGACATTAATCTAAAGCTTTTTCTGGTTAATTTTACTGCTGAATTCTTAGGGTTCTTTTTAGCTTTAAAGAGAGTCCTGTTTATTTGTTTGAATTGAAGAAATATTTTCTTTCGATGATTAACTGCGTGATTGGAATGGATAATTAACCCTGAACTGAGCATTTTTAGTATTGGCTAATTTCGTTTTGATTCTACAGTTAATTTATTTCAGCTTTTAATTGAAGAAACGCCCTAATCGTTTATTTCAGTTTTCTAACAGAAGCTTTCAGTAAAAAAATCTCCTTTGGGATTCGACCTGGTTTTCACTGCTAGACTATAAATTTATTTATTCTGAGTTGTTAGGGATACCAGAATTATTTTTGGCGGTTTCGACGACCGACCAAACATTCAACGGCTTCAGTTGTTGGCAACGAAAGAGATGGTGACAGGGCTGCCAACAATAAAGAAATTAGCACAAGTGTGTGAAGGGTGCACATTGGGCAAGCAAGCAAGAAAAGCATTTCCAAAGGGTCAAGCAAAACGTGCAACCGAGAAACTTGAGATTGTGCATGCAGACATCTGCGATCCTATGAAGACCATGTCTCACGCCGAAAGTAGGTATTTCCTTCTCTTCATTGATGATCTAACTTGTATGTGCTGGGTGTATTTTCTTGCACTAAAGTTTGAAGCCTTTGAACACTTCAAAAAATTCAAAGCCTTAAGTGAGAAACAAAGTAGAAATTTTTTGAAAACTCTAAGAACAGATAGAGGGAGAGAATTTTGTTCAAGAGAGTTTACAGAATTCTGTGAAATAGAGGGAATCAGGCATGAGCTTACAGCACCATAAATCCCGGAGCAGAATGGAGTTGCAGAGAGAAAAAATTGAACGGTTGTAGAGATGGCACAATCCAGGATGAAATCGAAGAGGCTAAGTGATGAGTATTGGGCAGAAGATGTGGCCACATCAGTTTATCTACTCAATATATCTCCTACAAAAGCTGTGTGGGATGCAACAACATATGAAGCCTGGCACAATTCAAAGCTCACTGTAAGTCACTTACCTGTCTTTGGTTGTATCAGTTATGCATTGAGTACTACAGATAAACATAAACTAGAGCAAAAATCGAAAGCTTATGTGTTTCTTGGCTATAGTTTATGTTCTAAAGCTTATAGTCTCTTTGATCCTGAGAATAAGAAAATAATTATCAGTCGAGATGTTAAGTTTGTTGAAGAATAGTACTGGAAAGAAGATGCTATAGACGATGGCCCCACAATAAGCGTGGAAAACGACGAAGAGCCACTTGAAGCTGTAAACAACATTAATTCGCCTCTAGTTAGTCCTCAACTGAGGACACGTGCATCCATAGCAATCAAAGAATCATCATCTTCAGAACAAATCAGGTAAAAAATGAAGTCACTTAGTGAACTCTACTCAACAACCTATGCTCTTTTCACTGGGGATCCGATCAATGTTCAAACGGCATTAAAAAATGAAGTTTGGAAGGCTGCCTTGAAGGAAGAACTCATCTCTATTGAAAGAAACTAGACCTGGAGTCTCGTGAAACTTCCAGAAGGCAAACACATAATTGGTCTTAAATGGCTCTTTAAGACTAAATATGATTCAGAGGGAAGATCTAAAAAACACAAGGCCAGACTTGTAGCACGAGAATTCACACAGGAATACAATGTGGATTACAAAGAAACTTTCTCACCAGTTGCAAGGTTTGAGACTGTCAGAATAATATTGGCGCTAGCAGCACAATATAAATGGAAGATTTATCAGTTTGACGTGAAGTCCACATTTTTAAATGGTGAGTTAAAAGAAGAGGTTTTCATCCAGCAACCAGAAGGTTTTGAGGTTCCAGGCAAAGAGCACAAAATGTACAAATTAAAGAAAGCGTTATATTGATTGAAGTAAGCACCACGAGCGTGGTATAGTCAGATTGATGAATTCTTTCAAAACAACGGATTCAAGAGAAGCTCTAATGAACCAACACTCTATGTCAAGTAGCAAATAAATGAAGTTATGGTTATTATAAGTCTCTATGTAGATGACATTGTGTACACTGGATTTTCTACTCATCTCATCACTGAGTTCAAAGAATCCATGATGAGGAGGTTCAAAATGATAGACTTGGGGGAATTACACTATTTCCTGGGTTTGGAAGTGAAGCAAGTTGAAGATGGTATTTTCGTATCCCAACAAAAATACGCTGCAGATCTGGTGAAGCAACACGGCATGGAAGCGTGTATCATGGTAGCCACTCTAATGAACACTAATGAAAAACTGAAGCTGCAAGATGGGATGGAGGTAACAGAGGCAAGGAAGTTTAGAAGTTTGGTTAGACAACTTATCTATCTCACATATACACGGCCTGACATTGCTTTCTCTGTAAGTATGGTATCACGATTCATGCACTCACCCACACAACATCATTTTGGATCAGCCAAATGAATTCTGAAGTATGTAGCTGGGAAATGCAATTATGGGATATGGTTTTCTAAAGCTTCCAAGATGATGCTCAAGGGCTATACTGACAGTGATTGGGCAGGCTCCCAAGGCGATCGTAAAATTACTACTGGTAATTGCTTCAGTCTGGGATCAGGAGTGATAACGTGGATTTCTAAGAAACAGAACTCTGTGGCATTATCTTCCACAGAGGCAGAATATATAGCTGCAACTACTACTGCCTGCCAAGCAGTTTGGCTTCGAAGGATCATGGAGGAAGTCGATTAGAAGCAAGTTGAAGCAACAATCCTATTTTGTGATAATCAGTCCACAATTGCCTTAACAAAAAATCCTAGTATGCATGGTAGAACTAAGCATATAGAGATAAAGCACCATTTCATATGGCAATTAATAACAGATCAAGAAATTGCAGTTCAGTTTTACAAAACTGATGACCAGGTTGTAGATATGTTTACAAAGGCTATACCTCTCGACAAATTGATGAAGCTTCGCAGTATGTTAAGTATCACCAGCTTTGAATCAAGGGGGAGTGTGGAAAGACTAATTCAAAGCAGTTGATATTGTTGAGGAAAATTAGGAGAAGATTAAGAGGAATTAGGACAAGGAACTACTTGAGTTGAAAAAGTCCTATTGCTGTTGTAGTCTGTTAGGCAACATTCAATTTGTTAAGATTTGCTTGAGTCTGTTTTACTTCTTTATTATATGTAAAGCTCTATATAAAAAGCCAAGTCTCCTTTCTTGAATAACAAGTCGAACAAGTTTCAGTTCATATCCTTCTGTCATTGCACTGTTATTTCCAGCATTCAAGTAAATAAGTTCACCGATCTCACTGGGTAATACAACTGAAACCAAAAAAATTCCATCTAGATCGAGTACCCTTATCAACTTGTATTTATTGGTCACAAATACCAAAAATTGTCTTGACTGCCAAATCATTTTCCATATTAATGCCAAAGTTGTAAAAAAACATCTGATTCGGCATCAAGTTCTATGCGTGCGGAAATGTCACAGAAGTACCAAAGAGATCTCAAGTTAGGATTAGGATAAAAAAGTCTAGTTCATGTATTGCTAGTCTCCTAACATTTCCAATCTTGGAAATAGAGTGGGCACCTAATTTGTCATTCTTCGCAGCTTGTTTAAGGATCTGGAGCATGTTTTCTTTATTGGCTTTTGACAAACAAAGATCTCTCATAAGCTCATGCAAACAACATGTTTGCAATTTCTTGTTTCACCCTCTCTTTCTTGCCATAACCATACTTCTCTGGATTAGTTGATTCAAATAACTCTTTGCTAAATCATTCAACTTTTCCTACCCTTCCTCCCAATGAACTTACACCAGCTCTACCATACCTTCTGCGATCCACATCTTTTCCAATTTATGCACAGATATATCATAATCCTTTGGGAACTGAGCCATGTAAATAAAACAAGATTTTAATTGAGCCGGCAAATCTTCATAGATGGTAGGTAACATACCCCTAACGCCTGTGTTTTCTTGGCCTTGATTGCCACCTCTTGCTATTAGTGACTTGATATTTTTTTGGATGATACTCCATTCAATTGATGAAGCAGTCAAAAGTCCACCTAGCACCCTTATGACTAATGGTAACCCTCCACAATGTTTAAGCATTTCATGTGCCAAGTTCCTTTTGATGTCTTCTTCCTCATTGGTTCTCCTTGCCGCTTACAAAAAAAAAAAAGAAAGAAATTGCTAAAACAAAATAAGCATAGGCAATAGAATGGAAATACTAGTGGATACTGTCAAGAAAGATGATATAGAACAAGCAAGATGTTAAAGGCATATTGTTTTTGTTTTAATTCCTCACATGGTTTTACTAAATAAAACATTCAAAGTTGTGAAATTCAAAATTTATGAAATTTTTTTATCCTGATTTTCTTATCACTTCAGCTTGAGCTCAAGTAGTACTAGTGTGGATGCCATCAACAAAGATAGCACAGTATAAGTAAGATAATAAAAAAATCATTGTATTTGGTACAAATCCTTACATGATCTACAGAATAAAACATTGAAAGTGGTTAAATACTGAATTGATGAAAGCTTTTCTCCTTAAAGAATGAAACGCTGACTTGAAAAGTGTTTCATGCACTTTCTTTAGTTTAGTCCCTTTTTTTTCCCCCAAATCCTTGCATGATTTAGAAAATAAATCTGTTTAAAGTGGTTTCCTGATTCACCTGTCAACCCTTCCTTTTCTGTCAAGGATGTTGTCATGAAATTTCTTAATCTTAATTTTCTTATAACTTTAGTTTGAATGGTGTATCATTACCTCCACCTTCCTGTGCCATGACCCTCTCCCGATCATCCATCTCGTTGGTTATCTCTTCTTATTGATCTCGTTGGTTATCTCTTCTTATTGTAAAATGAAAAATCCTAAAATTAAAAACTCTAAGTAGTAGTATATCTGCTACTTTTTCTTTTAACAAGCAAAGAAAATTGTATTAAAGTTAGGGAATTTGTCGACTTAGATTTCAATAAGAGACTAATAATCTACGCCAAGTTAAAGTAGAAATCTAGCAGAGACGCCCCAATACAAAAACTAAATTATACATTGCCTTTTAGTTTAACCAATAGTACAGGTACTACTGGACACTGTCAAATGAAATGGTATAGAATAAGATGATAAAAAACTAATGTGTTTGTTGAATATCCTTGCAAGATTTACAAAATTATGCATTCCAAATGGTGAACACTTAATTCATAAAAAATTCTTAATCATAAAGTTCTTACAACTTTGGCCGGACTAGTGCAATGTCACCTAACCTTGTGCAAAACTTTGTTCAGAGTCCTATATCTCAATTTTCATCTCTACTCATCAGAACATGAAAGTAGAAAAACACAAGTTCAAGCAATAGTATAGAATAGAACTGGTGGATATCGTCAATGAAGATAGCATGTCACAAGTAATAACATAATAAAAAAATTACTTTATCTATTTCAAATCTTTGGAGGATTTAAGAAAATAAAGCATTTGAAGGGGTGGAATATTTAATTTGTGAAATTTTAATTATAATTCTCTTATAACTTTGACTTAAGTGGTGCATCGTTACACGCACCTTTTTGTGCCAAAGTTCTTTGCAGATCTTCTATTTCACTAGTTCTACCTAGTTACCAAAAAACAAAAAAGTAAAAATACAACCTTAGCCAACAGTATAGCTTAATTGTATAGGGCCAACTTTTTATTTTTATATCATTTTAGACCTTGATCTCAATTTCTTGCGTAGGAAATCTTCAACCCTATGTTATGAAATTTTTATTGTCATTTAGCCTGAGTGATGTTTACCTGCACCTTTTCTCCATGAGCAAGGAATCACTATCTTCCGAAGCAACTCCCAGCTCTGGTTCTGATTTAAGCAGGCTGGTGTTAGCAAAAAACGATTGGCACCTTGACCGACTGTTTCATGTCGACTTGTAATCAGTATCTTGCTCAAGTTTTTTTTGTGGATCCATGGGGAAAGCCACTCTCAGGAGGTTCCAGTCTTCATTCCTCCAAACTTCATCAAGAACTACAAGACACTTCTTTTCTTGCAGTTTTTGGTAAATCCGCTCTTGAAGCTGTTTGTCTGTCAAGTTGAGGATCTCATTTCTCGTCAGCGTCTCTCGTCTACTCTCTTTCGTTGGAAATATAAGATCTAACAAGATCTTTTGCCAAACATGCTTCTGTCTATATTGTTGGGAGACGTAAACCCAAGCGAATTGCTCGAAGATCTCGTGATGATGGAACACCTTTTTAGCCAGAGTGGTCTTTCCCAAACCCCCCATGCCAGGAGTGACTAGAGCCTCGTATCTCTGTCTTTCTTTGTCCTGCAGAACTGACACTAACCTCTTCGTGTAGCCGTCAAATCCCACAACATCTTTCTCAATATCACTGGGAAATGTTTCTTGCAACGGCATTCGCCTGGCGGAGCTTTCCCCATCATCAGCAGCCGGCTGTAACCCATAGGTCTGTGCACGGCGCGTGAGAACGGCGATCTTCTCAGTTAATTCGTCCATCTTCTTCCCCATCTTGTGCAGCCACCAATCTTCTTTCAGAATGCAAGACCGCCACTTCGAAGAAATCTTGATGTGAAAGTGTCGATAATATCCTCGGCCTCGTAAGCTAGTTCCCTGACTTCGGCGACCCAAGCGCCACAACCTCTTTCCGAGATCCTCTTGCGGCGGCTGCATCTTTCAAGAAGCAAGTGTCAGCTTCTCGCCCACTCCGTACAAGTAATTTGCCTCTCGAATAGCCAAGTCTCCAAGTTTTACCGCCAGATTGGATAAGGCGGCGACTGGAGAAGCCATCTATTTGTCTGTGTACCTCTCCGGACTTCGGCTTTCTCTTGGATCTGTATGCATTGCTCTGCTCTCTCTGCTCATCGTCAAGTTGGTAATTGTTAGTTAAAGACCTCCAAGACTCCCGAATAAATTAATTGGAAAATAAAAGAAAAGATAAATGTAATATGTATGTTGTTAAATGAGGTTTATTTGATTTCTCCTTTATTTTTGTTAAAGAAAATGAAGTATCCTCAAAACCAATGGAGCAAGACACAACCAAGCATAACGAAGATATGACAAATCAGCTGCAAGTATACTTGATTTCAGCGGTACGAACTTCACTTCTTCTTCCTTTCTTTCTCCTCCTGATTTAAGACTATGGCACTTGGCTAAGCCATACCTCCTTATGCATATACCTCCTAACAGGGGCAAAACTAGGATTTTAAGTTAGAAGGGGCTGGATTTCATTTTAACAATACTAAAAAATTAAGGAGAGCCATAGTCAAAATAATAGGGTATTTTAGCTTTATTTGTACATATATACATAAATAATATATATCATTTATAAAAAAGCTCCTAAAGAGGTTGCTTAGCCTTTATTCTTCCACTTCTTTACCTATAACAGGTAGAAAAGGGCATAAGTACACAAGTACTTAGTAAGAGTACAATATGGCACCTAGTGCCTACACAATGTTCAAAACATTATTATACACATAAACCTCCAATTGCTCCTTTTTGGATCTGCAACCAAAGACAAGACGACACAAGCAAAACAAGGGACAACATAATACAATATGCTTATAATCATAATTTAAAGGTTAGCAGACTCAATCAATCAAAAAAGCATGCAAACACACACACACCACATACACAGTTTCACTTAAACTTAGCAAGCATTTCTTGAATTCAATTTAGCAACTGATCACTTTGATTATAATAAATTTAACATAGCGCTCCAGGTAGATGAACAAGTTTGGCCATACTTTATCAAGAACCCTATTCTTTGTCATTTTCTCTCCTTTACAAAAATTCTCTAATCAAGAAATCAGGCAAAGAGTAGGTTTTTCTTGTAATATATTCAATATCAAAATTGAAAAGAGATAAAATGGCTTGCCAATGAGCAAAAATTTGGTTAGAACCTAAATTTTTTATATCTTTAAGCAAAGCATCTTTAGCTGTTTTACAATCAACTCTAATTAAGAATTTCTTGCTGATGAGATCTTCCTTAAATTTTGTCACACAAGCACAATTGTTAGAATTTCCTTCTTAATAATAGCATAACTATTTTGGGCTTGGTTCCAAATTCCTGAAGTAAATCATACCAATTCTTCTTTATTATCAATTTTATATTTTAATATTCCACCATAGCTAATATTATTGGCATCTATTTCAACAATTTTAAAAGCTTCTGGAGGAAATATTTACACAAGAAATTTCTCTTATTCTTTTTTTAACTAGCTGAATAGCTTTAGTTTGTTCTATACCCGGCCCAATTGTGAGGATTCTTATTTAACCTATCAAATAGAGATTTACAATCCTTGAAAAGATCTTTAAAAAATTTTGTGACATGATATAAACTTTGAAAAAATCTTTGTACTTGTTTTTTGTCCTTAATTTCATCAAAGAATTTGTCAACAAAACTTATCGATCTATCAATAGGCTTAATTGTTTCTTTATGAAATATATGGCCCAAAAATCTAATTATAGTTTCAAACAATTCCATCTTCTTTGTTACCAATCCCGTATCTTTTACTATTTTTAACAAATTTGTTTAAGTACTTTCAATGTTGATCAATCGATGAAGAAAACACAAGCATATCATCAATGTAAACAATAGTAAAAGAATTATAAAGATTAAAAATTTTATTCATAATTTTATAGAATTCTGATGGGTCATTCTTCAATCTAAAAGGTATGACATTCAACTCATACTAACCAAATGAGACATCAAAACCTGTTTTATATTTATTTTCTTTGTCAATCTGAATTTGCCAATATCCTGACTCCAAGGACATAGCCAAGAATCAAGATTAGGAAGGGCGAGGCATATGAGTGATTTATTAACATGTATAAATTTACAATTAATTACAATTAACGATAGGAAATAAGTATCAAATAATATTATATTTAAACTCATTAAATTTGAAAATCTACAATAATTATGTTTAATTCAAAATTTTATAACTCAAAATTTAACATAATGTTCCTTTAAATCCCTATAATCATCAAGTATTGAATCCACACAGAAAATCTTAGTAATATTTTTTTTTCTATATATAAAAGAAAACTATAAACAAGAAAATCATTGTCTATCTTATTTTTCAATTTGGTCTTCAAAATTCTTTTAGTTGAAAATAATAAATTTTGTAGTGGCAATAGACATAAGAGGAAAAAATATCAAACGGATCAATCTATCAATTTTGGTCCCATATATTATCATCAAAACCTAGAAAATTGAATTTTAGATACTTAAGAATTAATTTACTTAGCCAGTTTGTATCATGATTACTTGAGAATCATAATACAATTAACCTAAATCATCCTCAAATTATGCAAAACAATTACAATGAAAAATCTATTTGTAGAACTCCTGTATTCTAGGGATAAAATTGTTAAAAATGGGTGAAAAAATCTGGAACTAGTTATAATTAGTTGAGCATTGTTCAAGAGTTGATGAGTAATAAAGGGACATCTATATTCTTTTGGGTGAAATATTTAAAATGATAAATTACATCAAAGCCCATTATTAATTATACAATTTACAAATAAGTACCTAAGTTTAAAATTTTTACAATTCTATATTATATTTAATTACTACTAATAAAAATATTTGAAAATTTTAGGGAAGGCGAGAACCCCTACTTGCCCCTTCGTAGCTACGTCCCTGCTTGACTCTATATTAAGTTTTGAAAATTCCACAGTGTTATAACAAATTTTTCTTGTTAGGTATTGGAGACCTAATCTATCTAAGAACTTTATTTAGAGGTTTATAATTAATCACATAAAAAGCAAAACAACTTGATGGTAAAGAACTATTTTGAACTATTTCTAATCAATTTTTTGTCCAACAATTCTTGAATTTCTTTCTATAATGAGTTATTAATTCCTCACTCATTTGATTGCTCTATACCTTATAGGAATGTTTTTCTCTTTAAAGTTTGGTTCATAAGGAAGACTTACAATGTGTAGCACAGACTTTATTGGCAAAAACTCCCTTCAAGTATTCTATTCTTTGTCTTAATTCCTGATCTTCTAATTTGTTAGAAGTTATTTCTTCTTGATCTTTTTTAGGCTCACTATCACTATTTATCAAAATTTGCATTAAACTCTTTTTAAAAGCCTTTATCTATTTCTAAAGAATTTATTTTTTTTGTCTTGTGTTGCACATATTAGTAAAATTTCCTGGTTTTCCACATTTCCAGCAAACTCTTTGATCTTTTCTAGATTTTTTCTTTCTAGATCTGGTAGAAGGTCCTGGTTTCTCTTCTAATGTTTAAAACTTGTACTTGCTATAAGATTTGTGCTTCTTTTGTTTTCTAGGCTCATATTTAGAAAATGGCTTGGGATATCGTAACCAAATTGGGAGCATAATCTACCAATTTCTTTTCTTCCTGCTAATTTTTCTCTTTTTACATGTTTGTTCCACTCCATTTCATGACACATCTTTAAACCAACTCCTTTAATTTCTACTATGATTTAGCCATAAGTGTAGTTTTTTAAATTGGGATGACCTTGGTTTTTCTCTTTGTTGTGATCCATGACTAATTAAACAAAGCATTTAGGTAAACCTTATATAAATTTTTCTTTCCAAATAGAGGATCTACAATCTTCTTTTTCATAGACTCTAGTAAGGAAAGTATCTTTATACCATTTTAAATCTGATGGAATTATACAACTAAGTTTTAACAACAATTCACCATTTCTACTTTCTTTACTTGCTACATCACCAATAAAATGTGAATAAATTGTTCACAACAAAGTATTTACAACATCCGGTTCACTTGTTTTGGATTAATTGGTTTCCATGATGTACTGTCTGTATTTTTTTTGCATTTTTTATTTTTTTTTGTCTACCTTGCTCAGTTAGACACATTTTTCACCAGTTTCTTAACTGCCTTATAAAACCAGTTATGATTATTTCAGCTATATCAGGATCTAAATCATCAACTTTTTAAGCAGCTATCCCAAACATAATCATACGTTGGATGTTACTTATTATTTGATATTCTAACAAGCTGTCTATATTTTATTCCCTTATTGAATCTCTTTTATATTCAGCAAAAATATAAGGCTCAAAATAATTGTTTAATCTTATATCCACTGGAGATGGTTTTGTTGGAGCATAAGGATAAGCCACATTCCAGACTCTTGAAACATTTCTAATTGGACCTCCTCTTTCCCTTTCAAAATGAAGATGATTTAATTCTAAAATTTCATGTTCTAAGTGATGGGAATGAACCAATTTTTGGATATTTGAGTCTCTCCAATAACATTTATCTGAAGACTCTTTTATTTTTTATCTATAGTCTTCTTTAGTTCTTCTGAGCTAATTATCAATTTAGCTATTTAATCAGCTAAATCAGTAATTCTATCATTTGATTTTAATTTAAATTTTGGAAGTTTCTTAAGAAAACATATTAGAGATTTTGATGTTTTTGGCAATAGCTATGGTTTAAAGACTGAAGCCTTTGTAAGACCAAACTTGTGCATATCTAAAGCTATTTTAATTCTATTCATCTGTTTACCTATAGATTGTAGGTAAAGGTTTGTGTAATTATTTTGTTCCATAATATTTTGAAGATTTTTCTTGTCCACAGGATTCTTAACAGTTTCAGGGTTTTCCACCTCAAAAGCTTTGAAGGGTGAAGCAGACATTTTAGTTTCTTTTCCTATTATGACCGTAGTGTTAGGTGACTGTGGAAATGCAATTTCTTTTCCATCTTTAGTCTTACATGTAGACCAAGTTTCTTCTAAAACATCTAATCTAGTTTCTTCATCCAATACAATGACCGAAATAAACTATTCAAAGAATTTCAAATTCTTCTTAGTTCCCATTATTCTTTTATACCAAAGGTGTTTAGTTTCTTTTGTACCTTACCTTACTTGTTATATGTATAGAAAAAATCATTTTATTTTAATCTCATTACCTTCTGACTAGAAATTTTCATTTAAACTTTGAGGGTCAAACCTAAATGGTTCTATTAAGACATTTAATTAAAAATTTGAAAAACTAGGATTACGAGATCCTATAGATACAGACTTTATTTCTTCTTCTTGATATCTAGTGACCCTTTTCTAAGACAAGTAGACAACTAATAAGAGTAATTTGCTTGTAACATAATAAGTAAAGTAGAATTCCAATAAGGCTCATAATTTCTAAAGTTTCTTCTGCTTTTGCACTCATCTTTTAAGTAGAACAAAATATCCTCAAACAAAATTTTTAGAATATAAAAATGCCTTAATTAGCATACTAGTTTTACTAGTCAAATGTCAAATTCATTTCATTTTTAATAGAAAAACACATAAGATAAATCTTTTGCACAACATTTTATTTTTTTCACTTACCTTTTTAAAGAATTTCCCAATAATAATTTATTATCACATTGTTGTAATATTAGTAACCTATTATTTAATATCTTTCTAATTAGAAAATGCAAGTTAGCAATTTATAATTACTTTATATATCTCAAACATTGTAAAAGTGTTTACTATAAATTTTATTATTATTCTAATGATTTAGAATTACAACATGTTATTAGTAGGTAAATTGTGTCAAAAGTCCATAACCTTCGTTTGTTGTTATAAGTCCATCTCAAACTTATTGTTTGTGTGCTTGATAATCTCAGGCTTTTCCTGAGAATTGTAACTTGGCTTTTGTTCAACAAATTTTTAAAACTTCCTTTAATGCCCTACATATTGTTAATTTATTTAAAAATTTAGCTTTTTTTCTTGTTTCTATATAGGTAAGACCTCTATATGGTTAACTTGTGGTAAAAATTTTATTGAAATTCTCACTAGACCTAGTAGCCAAAGATTACAAAAGGCTTAGCAAGGGATGAAAAAAGTTAAAAACTATCAAGCAATGAACAAGAAATTAAGCATTGATTTGACACCTCAATATGGAATTCCTGGCTATGCTCAGGCTCAAACTTGACGAGCTTGGAAAATTGAACTCAAAGCTTAACTTGAAAAGTTTTAGGTTCAATTTGGTGGCTATGTAGAGTCAAAGCTCGATTTGAGGTTTGAGCTTAAATCAAGCTGAATTTGAAGTTCAAGCTTGATTCAACATTCATGCCCAAGTTTCAATTTATTTTCAAATAAGTCATATTTGATGAATAAAAATTTTATATTTCAGGGTTTAAGTTTGTTAAAAATAAATTAATATAATTTTTATGTTAAAAATAATAGGCTCATTATGCTCAATTGGAGTTTCGCTCGAACAGTGCTAGGCTCAAAGCTTAGCTTGTTAAGAGTTTGAATTTACAATGTAGCTTGACATTTTATTCGATAACCAAAAAATTGAGTTCAAGCCAAACTATTCGTTAAGAGATTTGACTTGTTTCCACATTTAGGCGTAACATTAGTGACCATATATCCACAATGTTAAAGAAGTGACACATGGCCTAGGTACCACCAACCTACCATATGTACCTTAAAATAATCCCATCTCATTAATACATACAAACAATCAAACATGCACTCCTATATATACTTAACATTTGTTGTTTAAATCTAACATAAGTCTTTTGTTTAAATCTTAAAACTTTGAGGCAAGGATGTTGTTGACACCCAATTTCGTCCGACCATTAAAAAAAAAAATTTTAAAAATTAAATAAAAAATTAAATAAAAAAATTATTATTATTATTATTATTATTATTATTACTAAAAATTTATAATTAGTTTAAAATAAATTTTTTGTTTTGTGAAGATTTGATTTAAAATGATATATGTGTGTATATGTGTATGTTTGAAAGAAAAAAGAAAACTCCATAACAAATGACAAAATTTAAAAGTTTGAGGTAAAAATGACAAAATTGAGAATTTCAGGAAAAATTGACAAATTCTGAAAGTTCCAGGAGCATTGGGTAATTTTTCATGTCAATTTTGGGCCAAAACGGACGTTTCTGGCCCAAATTGACAGAAAACGACAAAATTGTCAAAATCAGAAGCTTCTGAAACTTATCCAGAGTCTAAGAGACGTAAAGGACTGAAACTGTCATTTTACCAAATTAAGAGATAAGCTTGAATTTAATTAATATTTAATTTTTAACAGTCTATAACCCCTTCCCATATAAATATGGGTCCAAAATATGTGAAAAACACAGAAAAAAAAATAGAAATAAAGCTTAGAGCTCCGTTTTAAAAAAAAGGGAACATTACCACATTAGTCCCTGGCCTCTTTTACCTCTTCCAGAAGACTAAAACTTTCCTGTTTTCGCGTTCTAACCCCCCTTTCCACTTCCGTTTTTCGCGCCGCCCTGCCTCCGCCTCCACGCCGCCGTCGCTGCCCCCGCCAGCCCCCCCCTCTGCGCGCGCATGCGACGTTTCTCTGTTCAGGAATTTCAAAATTAATTTTTAAGGGTAAAACTCTCATTTAGTTCTTCATCTTTTTATTTTCTTTCACTTTGGTCACTAACTTTTCTTTTGTTCTTGCAGAAAGAAAAAAAACTAATTACTAACTTTTTTAATTTTTACTTGTTTATTTATTTGTTTATTATTGTTATTATTACTAACCTTTTTTTATTGTTGTTATTAACAACTAACTTATTAACTTTACTAACCTTTATTATTATTATTATTGCTATTAATTAACTAATTTACTAACTTTACTAACCTTTTTTTTATTTGTTGTTATTAACAACTAACAACTAACAATTAACTTTACTAACTTTTATTATTATTGTTGTTATTATTGTTAATAATTAACTCAACTAACATTACTAACTTTTATTTTTATTGTTATTAATAACTAACTTTACTAACTTTGCTAATTTTTATTATTATTGTTATTATTATTGTGTTATTAAAGTGGATGGTAAAAAAGCCCAACTTTATTATTATTAATTGTCTTTTTTTTTTCTTTTTTTTCTGGTTAAATTTATTTCACTTGTTAATAAAAAATAATAACAAATTATAAAAAAAAAGAAGAATTTTATATGAATAATTATTTTTAAAGGCTAATAAAAATCATTTTTAAAAAAGCCAAATCATCCTTTATTATTGAAATACATATTTTCTTATTTCTTTAAAAACAACAAAAAGTCAATCTTTTATTCCTTTTACTGAAATTATTAAATAAGTATAATTAAATAATTCCCAAAATACAAATAATTTCTTTTTAAATATATCTATAAAAGTAATAATAATTGAAGTTTAATAAAAAAATAATAAAATACAATAAAAATTATGATTTAATTAATAATTAATTAAATAAACAAAAAATAAACTCCATGTCCAAATGATCCGCCAGGATCCAATGGTTTGGAGAAATAAAAATATTTTTAAAAAATAAAATTAATTTTAATAGTTATTTTTATCTAGTAAAAATAATAAAAATAATAAAAATAAAACCTGTTTAATAAAAAAAATAAATACATAAAAATTAAGACTTTATATTTTACTTATATATTTAAAATATAAATTTTAATTCCTTTATTGAATAAATAAAAATCTTAGTCAAATGATTTCAAAAATCCAAAAAAATTAAATAAATAGAAAAGAACTAAATTCTCTTTAAATATTTTGGATTTATTAATTAGATGTAATTTTTAGACTTATAAATTAAATATTTACTTTTGGTTAATCTTTTATTCAAAACAAATTAAATAAATATCAAGACTTTTTTTCTTTTTGGTTTAAAATATACGTATAAATTTGTGGTTTCTTTACTAAATATACATAAAATCTTTATTAAATAATCACTTTTTAGTTAATCTTTTATTCCAAAAATAAATTAAATAAATATCAAGACTTTTCCTTTTGTTTAAAATATACATATAAATTTGTGGTTTCTTTATTAAATATACAAAAAATCTTAATTAAATAATTACTTTTGATTAATCTTTTATTAAAAAATAAATTATATAAATATCAAAAATTTTCTTTTCGTTTAAAATATACATATAAACTTTTGGTTTCTTAATTAAACAATTACTTTTGGTTAATCTTTTATTAAAACAAAATAAAACAAATAAAATATTAAGACTTTTATTTTTGAAATATACATATAGATTTTTGGTTTTCATTATTAAATAAACAAAATTTTGATTAAGTAATTACTTTTTGGCTCACCTTTTTATCAAATAAAATATTAAGACTTTTCTTTATACATATAATTTTTTTTCTTTATTAAATGAATAAAATCTCGATTAAATAATTATCTTTTTAGTTCATCTTTTATTAAATAAAAGAATAAACACAACATGAAATTTTTTTATTTTTTTTTACATATAAATCCTTAGTTTCTTTGAACAAAACTTTAATTAAATGATTTTTTTTTCTTTTATCAAACAAAATAGAACAAACATAAAATAAATGTCAAGATTTTTTTTTAACTCTTTAATTTCTTTATTAAATAAAGAATCTTGATATTAAATAATTTAAAAATTACTTATTTTTTGATTCCTTTATAAATTGAGTAATTATTTAAATAAATTATAAATATATTTCATTAAACAAGAAAACAAAAAGAAAACTAAAAGAAAACAAAAAGAAAACTAAAAGAATAAGAAAGAAAAGAAAGAAAAGAATGTAAAAGAAAAGTAAAAGAAAAGAAAAGAATAAACAAAAGAATAAATAAATAAAGAAAAGAATAAAAATAAAGAAAAAAAAGAATAATAAAATATAAAAAAAAGAAATAAGAAAGTTTTTTTTAAGATCATTAACAAATCCAAAATTTCATAAACAAAAAGACTTACAAATTAGTAATTAAACCAATAATTAATTCCATAAATAAAAATTAAATAATTAACATTAAATAATTTCCATATCCGCATGATCCGGTAGGATCTACGGTTTGAAAAATATCAACCTTTTTTTAATTGAATAAAAATTAAATACAAAAGATAAAAATCCATATTTACGATATGGATTAAATTATTTAAAATATCATCAAAATTCCGTGTCCGAGTGACTCGGAAGAGTCCATGGTTCGGAATTAAAAACTTCCGTGTCTGGGTGACTCGGCAAAGTCCATGGTTCGAAAATATCAAATTTTTATACAAATTAATTACCAAAAATCCGCATCCGACTAAATAATTCAGTTAAAATTCCTAATTTTGAAAATTAACTGAAGTTGTTAAAAAGCAAAGCAAAACAAAATTAAAATCAACTAAGGTGCCAATTTTGGGCGCTATAACAATATTGTTTTAGCGTAACCGTACTCCCGAACCCCCGAACTCTCGCAAACCATAATTTAAGGTATCCAATCGACCTAGGTAAACCGATTGGTGGCGACTCCCGAAAACGACCCGCACGTTGCCACAGCTTGGCGACTCCGCTGGGGAGACAACGTTAGTGAGTCAAGCCTAAAAGTTGATTTGTTTTAATTTACTTTGCTTATTATTATGTGGATTTATATGTTATATTTACTTAGATAAACATGCATAATGCATTCACAATATGAAGCTCTATACCCGAGCTTCCTCAAATCAAACACGATTCTTTCTAAGCGGAATTGGTGTTGTTGTCCTTGTAAGGCCACGGTCTCCAAGCCTTTACCGGTTTCAAAGTAGCAAAGTAGTGTATTGCCTTCTGAGATAGTTAGTCTCTGCATGGGCCCATGAAAAGCTATGACTCGAATTAATCCTTTCCTTACATAAACCCTAGAGGGTAAGGAATTGGGCCGTCACTATAATTAGTGATGGGATTCGGGAACTATCCCTTGCCTTTTTGATAAACCACCTTCTGCATATAGAATTCCTTACTCTACCATAGAACCAG
>KK900155.1:163443-173530 GCA_000696445.1 Aquilaria agallochum
TTTTTTTTTACATATAAATCCTTAGTTTCTTTGAACAAAACTTTAATTAAATGATTTTTTTTTCTTTTATCAAACAAAATAGAACAAACATAAAATAAATGTTAAGATTTTTTTTACCTCTTTAATTTCTTTATTAAATAAAGAATCTTGATATTAAATAATTTAAAAATTACTTATTTTTTGCTTCCTTTATAAATTGAGTAATTATTTAAATAAATAATAAATATATTTCATTAAACAAGAAAACAAAAAGAAAACTAAAAGAATAAGAAAGAAAAGAAAGAAAAGAAAGTAAAAGAAAAGTAAAAGAAAAGAAAAGAATAAACAAAAGAATAAATAAATAAAGAAAAGAAAGAAAAGAAAGTAAAAGAAAAGTAAAAGAAAAGAAAAGAATAAACAAAAGAATAAATAAATAAAGAAAAGAATAAAAATAAAGAAAAAAAGAATAATAAAATATATAAAAAAAAATAAGAAAGTTTTTTTTAAGATCATTAACAAATCCAAAATTTCATAAACAAAAAGACTTACAAATTAGTAATTAAACCAATAATTAATTCCATAAATAAAAATTAAATAATTAACATTAAATAATTTCCATATTCGGATGATCCGGCAGGATCTACGGTTTGGAAAATATCAACCTTTTTTTAATTGAATAAAAATTAAATACAAAAGATAAAAATCCATATTTACGATATGGATTAAATTATTTAAAATATCATCAAAATTCCATGTCCGGGTGACTCGGCAGAGTCCATGGTTCGGAATTAAAAACTTCCGTATCCGGGTGACTCGGCAGAGTCCATGGTTTGGAAATATCAAATTTTTATAAAAATTAATTACAAAAAATCCGCATCCGACTAAATAATTCAGTTAAAATTCCTAATTTTGAAAATTAACTGAAATTGTTAAAAAGCAAAGCAAAATAAAATTAAAATCAACTAAGGTGCCAATTTTGGGCGCTATAACAATATTGTTTTAGTGTAACCGTACTCCCGAACCCCCGAACTCCCGCAGACCATAATTTAAGGTATCCAATTGACCTAGGTAAACCGATTGGTGGCGACTCCCGAAAACGACCCGCACGTTGCCACAGATGTCCTAAAATTTTAAGTAGATTTTAAATTTGAGTTCTAATAGAACACTTCCCAAGACTCCTACCTTTTAGCTACCATTAGATTTTTTGCAACATTCTAGTTGCTAAAGTTAGTCAAATTACAAATGATTTCATCCTAGAATTAACTAAATATTATTACTAAGATTTTGCTCATCTATTTCCTAAGTTGTGTATCCATCATAAGATCTGCTATTAAATTGAAAGTGTAATAAGTTGGAATAAAAAACTATGGCTATAAAGGAAGAAGATCAAAGGTTTGAACTATTTTCCAAGTATATTATTCAGGATTATCTTGATAGCCATCACAATTACTTAGTGAATTGATTCAGATTGCTTTGAAACCTTTATCAAAAGATGACTTAAACAATCTATGATTATAGCTCTTAGAGACTATAAACATGATAGGTTCCTTGATTTGCTGTCTAGGATGGTAGAAGATCAACTTTTGTGTTATAAGCCCATCTACACCAATTGTCAATCAATTTAAAGTTTCATTGAAGTCCCATGTTAGCCGGTAAAATGGCAACATAAAGGGACACCCACAGGCAAGGCTAGGGTTCTAAAAGAAGTGTTGTACTCTCAACAAAAACTGGTAGCAGGAAGTAGGCTAATTGCAGCTAAGGTCCTTCAGGATTTATGTGGCAAACCCCTTTGCCCCCTAGGTTTAGGAATGTTCACTGCATTCGTTACTCTTGTAATAGACTGTATTCAATTCTATGTATAAATAAAAAAGTTTCATTAAACACCAAAATGCATAATCGGTCCTTTAACTCTGTTAGCTCAGTTGATCAATTTAGTCTTTTAAATATGACTCGGCGTGATTTAATCCCTCAACTTTAAAAAATGTAGCAAGTTAGTCTTTTAGTGGCCTGGGCAACTTACAACCTTAATCCTAACTTCCAAACTTTCAACAAAATGGCCATTACATTTAGAAATTTTAATTCGAACCAAACTCATGGATTAACAAACTTTACTAAATTGTTAACTACAATAGTTAAATATATAGATTATACATGTTAAAATTAGAAAAAATTAGGTAAAATAATTTAAAGAATTTATGATCTTCTAATAACTTATATATGTAACTTATTTTTTTTAAGAAACTACTTTTATTGATATACTTGAAAGCCAAAAACATCCATTTTTAAACTTTCTCAACCTTTACTTTGATTGTTTATTTTTCCTATGGATTTTCTCAATTTTTTAGTAAAATAAATTTCCTAGTATAAGCGGTTTATCCATATAAAGAACAATCCAACCATTAACTTTTGGATGAGTTTTCCTTACCTTCTTCCTTGATGTTTCTATATCTTCTTCATTTGTTCAATTTCTTGTATATTAATGTCTTCTTTTTTCTTTAACTTGAATCATTTGTTTAAATAGAAATTTTAGTTGAAATCTATCAAAATATAAAGTACTCAATATTCTAATTAAGTGGTTAAATCAATTTTTTTTTATTTTTTCCCAAATTTGCTACATTTATTTATTTCTAGCCACAATAGATAATGTTGTAGCCAAAGAAACCAAAAAAGCAGGATAAAAAATAACAAAATAAAAATTGATATTTTATGAAATCTAATGAAATATAAAAGTTGTTGAAGAGAAAAAAAATGACAAAGATAAAGCCTTGAAGTGGTATTAATCAATGGTGGTTTTTTTTGTTAGAAAAAAATAGAGAAAGTATGTAAGCTAGATCTAGAGATTCAAAGTTAATTTTTTTTTCTGGGAATGTAAATCTTATTTAAAGATGAAGAATGTACAGGTACACTTGGTATACCAAGGTAGATGAATATCAAACAAAACCAATCTAAAAAGTTAAACCAAATTTAACCCAAGATTTCTCACTAACTCTATATGGCTCCATGCACACAAATATCAAAACAAACTTTGTCAACAACCTGTTGAACTGACAAACTCTTCTCATTAAAGCACCGAATATTTCACTTTTTCTAGATATGATTGACTACAAATCCTAGTTATACATGACTTTTACAACTAGTAGACTTCCTCTCTCCTTCTGTGTGGCCCTCTATTTAGTCTTAACGATCTCATCGTTCTAGCAAAAACATCACGAGCAAAGGCGTAGCCAAAGAACAAGTGATTTTGACTCTCCTCATTTTAAAGACACAAGTTGCATCTATCTGGTCTGGCAATGCCCCATTTGCTCCTTTTATCCTGTGTTGAGAGTCCATTAACAACTAACAGCCATAATATAAAGCAGTGTTTTGGCATCGAGCAGCTATTTCATACAACATCCTGCCATGAAACCCTCATACCCTATGGTCTCACTAACTCGTAAATCTTACCACTTTGCAGGACTACAAGGATTGAGTCCATCCCTCCACATCTCTTTACCAACCAATCCCTACACTTAAGAATACTAATCCATACCCATGAAGTTGTTGACACAGGTTTCATTGTCCAGAAATCTTTATTCTTAATGTAATAAGCATGAATCCAATTGATCCATGGGCGATTTTTTCTAGCATGAATATCCCAAACAAGGTTGGTGACAAGAGCATAATTCCATAATTTTATGTCCCTTAAGTTCAAACCCCCTTCACCTTTTGGTTTTTAAATCTTTTCCCAACTCACTAAGGCCTTCATGTCTCCTTTTGCCTTCCTAGACCATAAAAAATTTCAACAGATAGCATTTATTTTCTTCAGCACCTTTTTTGGGATAAGGAAAACAGAGCTCCAATAAACCTAAATTAATGAAAGCATTAACTTGATGAGTTGTAGTTTCTCAGCGTAGGGCAAAAATTGCTTTGTCGACCTTTGCACCCTTTTCTGCATCTTTTCCACCAGTGGATCAAAATCCTTCTCATTCAAGGATGACGCCGATATAGAAGCACACAGGTATTTCATTGGAAGTTGGCCCTCTTGAAACCTAACCACTTGGGCAATTGTATTCTTCAACTGTCTTAAGACTCCACCCACTATTATTTCAAACTTTTCTAGGCTAGGGCACAAGCCAGAAGTCTTATTGAACTAATCCAACACTGTCTTCATATGATGAACTGATGGGATATCTGCACAGCACAATAGGATTAAATCATCCACAAAACACAAGTTTGTTATCCTATGCTTGCTACACCTTAGATGGAAGCTTAAGCTAGCTGTAGTACAACTCAATCTCCTGTTCAAATATTTCATACATAGCATGAATAAATAATGGGACATTGGGTCACCTTGGCGCACCCCATTTCCCCCTCTGAAATACCCATAACTAGTTCCATTCAACATAATAGAATAGAAGGTAGTGCTCACACATTCCATAATGAGGCCTACAAGTGGCTCTGGAAAACCCAGTGCTAGCAACAGATCATTACGAAAGGTCCAGGAAATCGAATCATAGGATTTTATAATATCTACCTTCATTATACATCTAGGAGATACATGCTGCCTGCTTTAGTGCTTAAGCCATTCTCTAGCCATGTGAATATTATCTTTAATATACCTTCCACGAACAAACTCTGCCTGCCAACAAGAAAATCAAGGACCTCATGCATTCGAGATACCAATACCTTTGCAATGATTTTATATACCATGTTACAACATGATATATGCCTAAACTTATTCACTATTTAAGCAATATCTAATTTTGGAACTAAGTAGACTTGAGTGGCGTTGATCTGCTTAAGCAACTTCCCCGACTGAAAGAACTCTTTCACAGCCTTGATCACATCTGGACAAATTACATTCCATGCTTATTTAAAAAATAGTGCATTATACCTATCTAGACTTGGGGCCTTTGAATCACCGATGCCCCAAAGTGCTTGCTTAATCTCCTCTACAATCAGCTTCCTTCCCAATGAATTTTGCTGATTTAGGGGTAGCGTTAGTCCTAACTTGACCACATTAGCTTCTAAAGGTTGACATTGGTTCCCTTGCCCCAACAAATGCTGATAAAAATAAATTCTTCAGCCACCTTTTCCTCATCATAGATATAATTGCCATAACCCCTTTTTATGGAGATAATACTCTTCTTTTGTCGGCGATTTTGAATAATAAAGTGAAAGAAATTAGTATTTTCATTGCTATCATGTAGCCACTTGATATGAGCTTTTTGTTGAAGGTAAGAATTTTCCACATTCAGCAATTTCTTCAGACTCTCTCTCTTGTCCTTAGCCTTTTTTTGAATATTCAAATTCTGGCGTTCCTTTGTCACTCGCAACTGGAGCTCATGCAATGCACTCGTTACCTCTTTCACTCGCTTCTAAATATTACTATACTGCAACTTATTTAGCTTCCTTAAGGGATCCTTCAAAGCTTTCAGCTTCCTACAAAGAACAAACATCCTCGTTCCAACAATATTCATCTCCCATATTTTTGTAACAATACTCCCAAATGCCTCATCCTTTGCCTAATAATTCAGGAATCAAAATTGAACGTTTCCTTTATGGACCCGTGGGTCGAGGTGAACCAGAATCGAAGAGTGGTCAGATATACTTTGAGGACCAAAGTCAGCAATTGCATCAGAGAAGTAGAGCGCCCACTGCAGATTGCCTACTGCTCAAACTAGCTTTAACCATACCATGTTCTCCCCCACCAGATTATTATTCCAAGTCAGAAAACATCCTCGGTATAGTAAATCATCAATACGAATTTCATGGAAGCATCGATTAATATCAAGAATCTTCTGCTCTGTGACTTTATGCAGATTTTCTCTTTCATTAGGACCATGCACTACATTGAAATCACCCAATAAGCCCATGGACCATTCACCAAATTGCTCACATCATTGATACTTTGCCAAAGCAGCTTTGTTTCTTTATCTGAGTTAAAGCCATAGACAAATGTCACTTGAAAACATCTTTTATTCATCCTCTACACAACCCGTAGATGGATCATCTAGGATGCCACCATAATCACATCCACATCCAGCAGATCACTCCTCCAGAAAACAATAATTCTTTCATTCCTATATCCTCATGATTGGAAACCATCATGAAGCCAGTAAAAAAATTTTTGTGAAATTTTAGAGGACTATTTATTTTAACCAGACTCTCCAACACACCAAACAACTCCACTTTATTGCCAAAAATACACCAGGCAAGTTGCCTTTGCTTGGGAGTTTTATTGCACCCCCGTACATTCCATGCAAAAATCTTCATTTATTTGGAGGGATCCGCCTGCTGCTGCTCACTATCAGCACTCCCATTTGTCCAATGACCTCCACTGTCATCTCCCTCAAGACTTTCTGCCAACACAACAAAAGGATTGCTCACTGTTATAGGCATGGCTTACATCTTAGGCGATCGTTTACGTGACTTCCGGATCAAAACAAACTCATCCTCAGCTTGCTTGTCTACCCCACTTGTTCCCCCAGTCACCATTTCCGTTTTTTCAGCATCTCGAACAATGTCTCTATGTCCTTCACTATTCTGCTTTGGCACCCATATTTGACGGACTTGTACCTTTTGGAGTTTTTTCGGCACTTGGCTCTTGCATGCCCCATCTCGCAACACTCTTTACAGAATTTCAGTAACCATTCATAATACACTTGAACCTCCATGTTATCTCCAAAAGGGTGCTTAACTTCCACTAGATGTCTGACTTCCTTTTCCATGTCGACCTCCACTAAGACCGTAGCATAGGAAACCCTCACCATTTGTGCCGTTAGCTTATCTGCATAGATAGGGCGCCCAATTCTACTCACAATTTTACTCAAAGCCTCCTCACCCCAAAAATGCACACCACATTTTATTTTCACCCAAACCGGGACCTTGGTCATATCCTCCTTTTTCAAAATTAAAGCTCGGAGTCCACGATTTTAGCACCAATGGTTGCTTTGATACAAGCCATGGCCCTCCAAGTAACACTTGCTCTTTATCTTGTTTATTCTCAAATCGGAATGTGAACCATCCCGAGTCATAAAGATCAATTCTTGGTACTACCACCATCGACCATTGCTCCTCTACATATTTTTTTATAGCCATATATCCAGGATTACCGCCCACCATATATCCTACAAGGGGACACTCCCACTTCTCCAATGCCTCAACAACGTCCTCCATCTCAATTTCCACAGCCCCTTCCTCGTCAGTTCCCCCAATTTGCGAAAGTAGCATCCCATTCACTGCATGGCGATTCCCTGCCACTACCTCACTATACCGCCTCCGCTCCTTTGAGTTCCCCGAGTTCACTTCCTCCTTGTTCGAAACCTGCCCTTTTTACCCTTGCAAAATTTGCTGCGTTTCCGGCCGATCTTCCTGCTGCTGCGGGTCCGTCAGGACCTCTCTCTGCTCGCCTCCACCTGAGCCGAAATCCTCGTGCACATATGCCTTCACAGGAGCCACCGACTCGGTAATTGCAGGCAAAGTGTGCTCGACCTCCGCCTCGGAGATCTCCGATTCAGCCCCAGCACCCTCCTCGTCACCCCAACTTCACCCGTCTTGATTTGCTTTCCGGCAGCGACCTCGGAGGAGTGGTGGCCGGCCGCGCCTCGTCATCCCGCACACTGGCCGCCGGAACGGTGAGAGGGAAGCCCTAGCTCTCTCACAGTGCGCTACGCTTTTAATCCTTTTCTCTTAACCCTTCACTTGCAATGCTTCAATGTTAATTTTATATCAGTATTCTTTATATTTCTTTCTTTTTAATTATCCATAGTATAAGTTGGAGATTGTAATCCTTTTGTTATTGTTTTCGTTTTTTGAGAAGAGGACATGTCTTTATGCTGTTTTTTTCTAGATAGTTTGTATGATAGCCTTTTGTAGAATCAATCAATTCAAAGACTTGCTGTAAGAGTTTTAATTAATACTTAGGGAAAAGTGAGTAAATTTTACTATTTATATTTAAATTTCTCATTGAAAACAAATGAAAATAAAACCAATAGAACTATAGTACCATCTTAATTAACATGAGAATCGTAAAAGATGAATTAATTTTAAGATATTGCGGTATACTTAGTCTAAATTATAAAATATTAGTACCAAAATGATTAATTTGAAAATTAAATTTAATTAAAAAACAATCCTCCAACAAAATGTTCTATAAATTCATAAATCCCATATGTTGCACATTTTAAATGAAAAATTTGAGAAAAACATTTATAAAAAATAATTGGTCAACGTGGGAGTGCATAAAATGTACTCCCTCCGTCCCGTTTTAATTGAAACATTTGGCTGGGCACAGAGATTAAGGTGTATGTAATTTGTGTTAATTTTTTATGTAGTAAAAGTTTAAATAATGATTAAAAAAAGAAAGATTCTTTGGGTTTCGTATAAAAGGATTATTTAATTGTTTGAACTTTTCAAAAGAGGAAACGTTTCAACCTTTTTGGGACTTCCCAAAAAGGAATACGTTTCAATTAAATTGGGACGGAGGGAGTAATTTTTTTTCTTTTCAATAAATCACTCAAAGTAGTTTCTAAAAAAATAAGTAAAATACTAAATTTTGAGTAATTAGAAATTTTTTAAATTATTGTATATAATTTTTTGAATTATTATTTGTGAATAATTTAATTAGTTGACTATGCATTTAACAGTTTAGTAAAGTTTATTAATCCAAAAGTTCAACGATAATGAAAATTTCTAAGTTGATGGGTCAATTTGCTGAAAGATTGAAAGTTAACACTTAAGGTTGCAATTTATCTTGATATCTATAGGACTAAATCGATAATTTTAGGAAGGTTGAGGACTAAGTCGCATGATTTTGCAGAGTTAAAGGACTAATTCATCCTGGTTCAAAGTTAAGGGACCGACTTGTTGAGCTGGAAAAGTTAGAGGACTAATGGTGCATTGAGGCCTTTATTAAAAAATTCTAGATAGAATAAAGTTGTAATTGTAAAGGTTGGCACTAGTTTACAGGATCTATTACAAAATTATGAGTGCGTAAATAGAATCACAAGCACTATAGTTTAATTACAGAACGAGACAACCTTGTTACAAGCTAATAGCTATAAAACTCACATTTTCATTCCACACACACAAGAGCAGCCCAAGCATATCCATGCTAATCTGACAAAGTTGTTTCTAATCATCAAACAGAGAATGGCGAAATAGCTGAACAAGCAAGAAATCATCTCAAATACCAAAAAATATCTCAGAACTAGAATACAGGATTCAGAGCATGCAGTCCATGGATTCTACAGGGGGAATTCAACAGAGACTCACTTGATTGATATCTTGATGAACCTCAACACTGGCTCTCATCAAAGATCGGTTAAGTGGCTCATCTTGGATCTATAAGCAATACAGAAGGTATATTTCGCACCTCTCTATAATCATCTCCTCCTGGGACCAACCTATCATTGAACTCCTTGGGCATTCCGATTATCTTCAACTCCTGAAGGCTTTTAATGAATCGCAACCCTTCTGGAGCTCTCTTCAATCCTGGACAATATGAAATTCCCAGGCGTTCAAGTCTGGGCATTGCTCCTTTGTCAATAATAAACTCGTCTAAAGGTCTTACGCTAAAAAGAGCAAGAAAAACCAGTTGATCAAAGCCTTGTGTGCAGCGAAGTTGTCTGACCCCTTGTAAATAAGTCAAGGTGAGAAATCGAAGATTGGGAAACTCCCCCAGCTTTGAGATCAAGCTTTGGTTACAGTACCAGTCACTAAGTGCAATGTGCGTAATCGTAGCTGGGAACAACTGGGCGCCTTCAGGAAACGTAATCCGAGCTTGTTCGAATAACTCCACAGATAACTCTAGTTTGTAAACATTGGGGCAGCCCTCTTTAAGCGCTTTTAATATTGGCGTTATGTCAATTGATTGGTCTCCAGAGGGGCGAATACGAATTGACAAGGACCGCAGATTTCTTAGTTTGACGAGTGCGCGACTGAAGGCTTCAAGCAAGTATTGGGTGATGGCAACAGCTAGCTCTCTGAGTTGGGTTAATTCTCCAAGACTTTCTGCTTCACCTTTCTGCTGAAATCGAAAATTTCTAAGCGTGCGCAAATTCCTCCACCTCCCTATCTTGAACTTCCATACCTTACAATAAAGGGGAAGATATAAGTGCCTTAACTG